>JAQBSW010000258.1:0-235863 GCA_029291075.1 Eudiplozoon nipponicum
ATATATATATATATATATGGTGTAAAAATTACATGCACTATTGCTATTGTGTCAGTACCTTATAATAACAATATGGTTGCCGTGTCGTTACATCGTATCAATTAAATGGATTCCAATTTATGCTTTAGTTCACCAAAATACAGAATGACAATTATTTCTGAACATTTGTATCTCAAGCATGCAAACTTGAGTTTAAGAATTGCTGTAAATTATTGAAAAAAACCCAAAGCATCCTGATATATTTTAGAAAAGACTTATTAACGTGGTTTTAAATATATTAAACTAAGAACTACGTAAAATTAAAAATAACATTGTTATTTTACTACTAATCATTTACTATCACAGCATATATCGGTCGAAGAAAATTGATGATTTTTAGTTTCATTAATGTTATATGCTTGATCGTAAAACTAGAATTAAACATGTAAACAATTTAATCAGAAGTCATTCTCCAAATAACTGTTGAGATTTAAAACTTTCATAATGGAAAAATGAACAAAAATACAATGACGAATATTGCTTAAATAACTGTCTCTTCAGGAGTTTATTTTCTGTCATAATTTGATATGGTTTTCCAATAAAGCACAAGGGTTCAGCAAAATATCAGAGATTAGTCATGTTCAAGCAACTTTAATATAGTATCCTTATAGTAATTTTTCAATATTGTTTTACAAAGGCAACATATTTAGAGACCATCTTTTGTTAATTGGAATATTGAGTTGTAAGTATAGATTAGAAATCATCAGAAAAACATTTTTAGGCTGTCTTTAACATAATAGCCTATAAATGTTTGAATTGGCGACACAATTTTGCATTAATTTAATAACTAATAATATAAATGCATTTGTTTTTATAATGTTTATGTGTGTCTATTTGATAATTTAAGTGAGTCATATCATAATGTCTGTAAATTTATTAAACATACATAGGTTCGCCTGGAGTTAATTGAGATTTATTATGCTATTGTTTAAATAAATTTTTATTAGCATTCATCTCAAGTTTGGAAACATAATTTCAATAAGAGATGACAACTATTGTGCAATCATTGATTGCCCAGTTATATAACATTTATACGTATGGTGATAGAAACACGAAAGTTATGTTCGTGACTGGAAAGAATTTGAGCAAATAATATTTTCTGTAAAGTACAATGTATGCGCGACAGCTAGGGATGAGAGCTGTAAGTCTGATTTCCAATACCAAGTATTTATATTCCCAAATTTAATTTTATTAATTTTTATCATCACTTGCGCAATCATTATCTTTTTAATATGCATATAAACTGAATAAAAACAATTCCCATTTGGGTAAGTATTTAACTGTAATTCCCATTTTCTTAAATTGTGAATATTTAAAAATTCAGACTTAAAAGTAGGACAATTAACAAATTTAACCTTCGAAATATCGTATCATAAAACGCTGAACCACTAGAAAGCAAAGATTGACTTGAATACAATAATGCTTAACCGATTAACATACATAATTTAAAGTATAATGATCGACTCTACTATTTCTCAATTTAAAAATGATTCCGCTGCAAATTTTTACTTACACAGAAGTAGTGTCAACGGAACGAGATATTTCATCCCAATCGACAGCTTGACGTGGATAAATTATTTCGTGCTGCAAAGAATTGATAGCTTTTACAGAGCCAAATGTCAAATTATCTGGCTTTTTGCATATGTGTGTGAAACTTGGCTCTTGGGAGAAATCCACGTTATCCTGAAGGACAATATTATTATGTGTACCGTCAGCAGTGTCTATATAAGCAACAAATTATTGCAAGAATACAAAATGCGCTATAAGTTAAAGAACGTTTAAGAAACTGATAAAACGAGAATTGAAATATACGTCAAAATTAATAAACTGTAAAATTTTAAATCTGCAAAAGCATTAGTGTGCAATGTATTTTACATTTCCAGTCAGATTCAATGAATGCGAGACTGCTAGAGGTGAGAGCCGCATATCTTAATTTGATTTCTATATATATTCAATGCGGTTTGATCCTTGATAGTCAGTTTGCCGTCATACTCTGATGATGATCAAGGAAGGTCGAAACGCGTCAGTGCGTTGCGGCTGGCGTTAGTTTTGTTATGTTGTTCGACGACTGGTTAAATACAATGGGATTGGTGTTTACTTCAAGCTCGCAAACTTGATTTAAAGAATTGTTACCACCACCCGCGCAAACAATTATTGTTAAAATGTGTATGCAGTTTTGAATGTTACATTTTTGCAACTTCAGACAAAATTAGTTATGTAAAACACTGAAGCAATAATTAATAGCACCAACGTGTAAAACAATTATATAAATCAAGTTTCGACCTCGGGATATACAATAGTCCTATTTTGTTTAACTAGTCGCACAATGTGTCAAAACCGCCGTCAATCGTACATACTACAGTGTTTCGACTTTCCATAGTCATGATCAGAGGAGAACAGAAAACTGGCAGAAAAGGATCTAATAAGACCGCATGTAAAAGCGTTTAAATATATTATATGTGGCACTCACGCATAGAAGAATGTCATGCAATTTACTTAATTGTAAATTGAGGAGGTAAGTTTTCTATGCAGTCACAAACATAGCATTTTGTGCAGTTTCCGATAAGCACGTATAAATTACACAGTTAGAAAATCATTCCATGTGCGTCGGATGAAAATAGTAAAGCAAATTAATTTCGAAAACAAGAGATAAGCACAAATCCTGTTTTATTTGTCAATCACAATTTAGCAAGAATACCGTCAGTTATACTTATTGAGACGTTTCGATCTTTCACAGAACAGTTAAGAATAGCATATGCAGGGGCACTTTCCATATTTTCTATATGTATTGCAAGTTAATCCTCGTTAGTCAGGTTACCGCCGTGCTCTGATAATTACCATGGAACTTCGAAACACATCAATACATGTGACTTTCAGTAGTTCTGTAACATTGTGCGACTGGTGATATATTATGGGATTGGTGTTTATCAATAGCTCGAAAACTTGTTTATAAGAATTTAGTTTTATTGAAAACGATTTCCTCCTTTATTTATACTGAAACATATCAAAGACTGTAAATCACATAAGTAGTATATCTGATATTTATTTTTTAACGAAGTGAAACATTAATTACATGAATCATTGTTTACGGAAGGTGGAAACAGAACCAATAAATCATATTAGCATTTCAGTAAATTTTTTACATCTTTAATTTAAATAAATATTCACATAAATTATTTTTAGCTCACAGCATAAATTCAATTCAATATGGTTGTCGCTTAGTTTAGTAAAGGAACTTCTTTGTTGCGAACCTGAATTAATTGAAATTACCTGATCTGCGTTTTGACTAACGCAGCTTGCTTCATTTTTTTCGTGAAATGCAACTGATGAAGACCTACGGTAAAGTAGGTCGAAATATTTTACAAAAAGAAAATTACTGGAATAAGCTTAGTTTAGTATTCTGATGAAATTCTGTAATGGACTGGTCACATTTTGGAACTAATTATTCGAATGTTTTCTTGTGTGTGTTTAATGGAGAGAATGGAGTTTAACAAAATGAATCCTCAAAAAGCCATTAGTTTGCGTTATTTTCACGTTGTTATTATCAGCTGACTTACCTTCATTTGCATATTTAACCACAGGCATGTTTTCATTTGTTGGAATATTTCTCCTGACATTATCCTCATTTTTATTATTGACATCTTCATCACTGTCCAATGAACTGTCCCAGCTATTCGCAACATTTTGCTTGGTATTTTTTAGTTTCTGTTAATAAGTGCACATGTAAATCGTTGACCAAAATCAGAATTAAAAAAATTATAACGTTGATCAAAAATAACTTTCATGTTGTCAAACATAAATTGCGAAATGTATATTTGGCTTATAATCGTGATATTGCACATTGCACGAAAAATTTTGTTCTGCGAAAAAAGGAATAAAAATGTAGCTACAGATTTCTTAAAATCAGGTTTGCGAGCTAGAAATAAACATCAGTCCCATTGTATTTAACCATTCCAACAACACAGCGATACTACCGTCAGTCACACGTACTGACGCATTTCGATCTTCCAAGATTATCGTCAGAGTTCGACGGTAAACTGACTCGCAAGAATCAAACGGCAATTCATATATTTGAAAAACAATTTTATATATGCGCATTTCACTTCTAGAAGTCTCAAATAAGTTGCATGTGACTAGAAATTTCAGCTGCACAATTTCTATGCAGTCACGAACATTAGCTTTCTGCAGCTTTCGACACATCTTTATAAGATATACAATTAAAAGAATTATTGATTTCGTAGATGGTGAAAACAATTCTTTAAATCAAGTTTGCGAATTTGAAAAAATCAACTATTCCGCTATATATAACCCGTCCAACAACATAGCAATGCCACCATCGGTCACATGAACTGTCCGATTATCCCACATTCTTCACCCAAATATATAGTGGTCAAAGGGCGTAATACCGGCTCCTACTGATGAGTCGCCAGTAAGCACGAAACGAATGTGCATGAGATTATACTTTCCGTTCATGCTGCGCTTTGTTTATCCTTTTGGTCACAACTGAACTAATTTGTTACTAGGTTCGCAACACCTAATACATACTTACATGTAAAATAGGATTTTAATTTATTTCAAGTTCTCAAACTTGGTTTAAAGAATTGTTTTCACCATCTGCGCAATCAATGATTATTTAATTGTATAACTTATAAAGCTGCAAAAAGTGACTATACAGATATTTTTCAGCCGATGTTTCCAGTCAATTTTAAAATTTAAAGCACACTTAGAGGTGGGAGCAGTATATCAAGATTGGCTTTCCTTATAAATGCATTGCGGTTTGATCCTCGTTAGACAGTGTGCCATCGTATTTTGTTGATGGGAATGGAAGGTTGAAACGCGTCATTGCGTGCGACTGGCGATAGTTTTTGCTATGTTGTTCGCCGAAAAGTTAAATACAATTGGATTGGTGTTTACTTCAAGCTCGCAAACTTGATTTAAAGAATTTTTATTATAACTTTGAGGAACTTAAGTGTTTGCGAAAGATGCAAGCGAGATTTAATTTAAGCTATTGTTTAATGTCCTCAGTTGACGCTAATACCTCGGTCCACCGATATTTAAACGACACAAAATCTGTCTTGACTACCTAGCTAGTAACTATCTTCTGTGAAAAACATATTAGAGAATTATTAACGCCAGGAAATATTTTATGCGAAGTTCGGTTTATTCTTCTTCATATAGCATATGTAACGCAGATGAAATAATTTATTATTACTACTTCCTTCTTCGTCATGTATATTTTGTTATAATTTCGGCCATATTTCATCTTCAAATAATACTGAATACCAAACTCTGACGAAAAATTGAGAATTCAGTGGTTAAAAAATCATCCGCTCAATTATAATTTTTCTAACGTGTGTATTTCCACGTAAAATACAATAAAATACAAACAGACGAAAAAATTATTTAGCCACTATTTCACTCTTCCCGCGTAACATTAAATTAGCTTTCTTTTTAAATAAATACGTTACAAGCTTTAAATCTAAACCTTATTCAAGTCAGACAGAAGCGGAGTTCATCTAAACCAGGTAATGCCATTTATTAACTGATTTTCGAGTAGACACGCGTACGCATAAAACATCGAGATCTAGGTGATCCTCACTCTAGGTGCCGTGGAAAGTAAAGCCTATTGCGCATAAATAACAATATCACATCTAGTATATCCATTTGACACAAGGTTTCCATGGAAGTGCTCTTGGGTATTACCAAGTATCCGATATTGCAAATAGACGTTGGTGATTCCGAAAATACTTGTCGAATTCTTATATGATTTTAGCCATTCATCTGAATGGCCTTAGTAATCTGACAACCAAATGCACAATTGGACTACAAAATATGGCCGGAATCTAGGTCCATGACATTGCTTTATTGAAGCAACCAAGACGGCATATAGATCTGAGCTTAATTGAGTGTAGGTAACAATTTTTAAATATAATTAAACGGACATTGGTTGCGCGGGTGGTGATAACAATTATTATAATCAAGGTTGCGATCTTGATATAAGCACCTGACCCATTAATTCCTTACATATGTCAGTATAAACTAAGAATTGTATAGTGTAGAAAAGGCAATTCATCCAGTAGACCGGTTTCGTCCTTATTGGGAACTCATCAAGTACTGGCCAGAATTTGCCGCGGACAGGATACGAACCTGGGCACGTCTGCTTCGGAATCTGGTGCTCTAACCACTGAGCTATCCTGCCGCACACTACACTACACACAATTTTCAGTTATATACTAACTAATGTAACTTGGTTAGTCAATTTTTCCTTTAGGTGGAGCTCATATGGCATCCATTTAGACCCAAAGTTCCAACTAACCATGCCCAATCTGTCATTACTGAACAGACACCACATTACATGGGGAAATGGTATTGAAATGAACATTTATATAATTAAACGAACATTGGTTGCGCGGGTGGTGATAACAATTATTATAATCAAGGTTGCGGTCTTGATATAAACACCTGACCCATTAATTACTTACATATGTCAGTATAAACTAAGAATTGTATAGTGTAGAAAAGGCAATTCATCCAGTAGACCGGTTTCGTCCTTATTGGGAACTCATCAAGTACTGGCCAGAATTTGCCGCGGACAGGATACGAACCTGGGCACGTCTGCTTCGGAATCTGGTGCTCTAACCACTGAGCTATCCTGCCGCACACTACACTACACACAATTTTCAGTTATATACTAACTAATGTAACTTGGTTAGTCAATTTTTCCTTTAGGTGGAGCTCATATGGCATCCATTTAGACCGAAAGTTCCAACTAACCATGCCCAATCTGTCATTACTGAACAGACACCACATTACATGGGGAAGTGGTATTGAAATGAACATTTATATAATTAAACGAACATTGGTTGCGCGGGTGGTGATAACAATTATTATAATCAAGGTTGCGGTCTTGATATAAACACCTGACCCATTAATTACTTACATATGTCAGTATAAACTAAGAATTGTATAGTGTAGAAAAGGCAATTCATCCAGTAGACCGGTTTCGTCCTTATTGGGAACTCATCAAGTACTGGCCAGAATTTGCCGCGGACAGGATACGAACCTGGGCACGTCTGCTTCGGAATCTGGTGCTCTAACCACTGAGCTAATCCTGCCGCACACTACACTACACACAATTTTCAGTTATATACTAACTAATGTAACTTGGTTAGTCAATTTTTCCTTTAGGTGGAGCTCATATGGCATCCATTTAGACCCAAAGTTCCAACTAACCATGCCCAATCTGTCATTACTGAACAGACACCACATTACATGGGGAAGTGGTATTGAAATGAACATTTATATAATTAAACGAACATTGGTTGCGCGGGTGGTGATAACAATTATTATAATCAAGGTTGCGGTCTTGATATAAACACCTGACCCATTAATTGTTATCATATCAGCGCAACTAAGAATTCGTTTAGTTATATAAATGTTCATTTCAATCCAGTTCCCCATGTATTGGTACTGTTCAGTAATGACAGATTGGGCATGGTTAGTTGGAACTTTGGGTCTAAATGGATGCCATATGAGCTCCACCTAAAGGAAAAATTGACTAACCAAGTTACATTAGTTAGTATATAACTGAAAATTGTGTGTAGTGTAGTGTGCGGCAGGATAGCTCAGTGGTTAGAGCACCAGATTCCGAAGCAGACGTGCCCAGGTTCGTATCCTGTCCGCGGCAAATTCTGGCCAGTACTTGATGAGTTCCCAATAAGGACGAAACCGGTCTACTGGATGAATTGCCTTTTCTACACTATACAATTCTTAGTTTATACTGACATATGTAAGTAATTAATGGGTCAGGTGTTTATATCAAGACCGCAACCTTGATTATAATAATTGTTATCACCACCCGCGCAACCAACGTTCGTTTAATTATATAAATGTTCATTTCAATACCATTTCCCCATGTAATGTGGTGTCTGTTCAGTAATGACAGATTGGGCATGGTTAGTTGGAACTTTGGGTCTAAATGGATGCCATATGAGCTCCACCTAAAGGAAAAATTGACTAACCAAGTTACATTAGTTAGTATATAACTGAAAATTGTGTGTAGTGTAGTGTGCGGCAGGATAGCTCAGTGGTTAGAGCACCAGATTCCGAAGCAGACGTGCCCAGGTTCGTATCCTGTCCGCGGCAAATTCTGGCCAGTACTTGATGAGTTCCCAATAAGGACGAAACCGGTCTACTGGATGAATTGCCTTTCTACACTATACAATTCATAGTTTATACTGACATATGTAAGTAATTAATGGGTCAGGTGTTTATATCAAGATCGCAACCTTGATTATAATAATTTTTAAATATGTCTACGAGATGGTAACGACATCTAGTAATATTTTATGTATCCGCAGCGTAAACGAGTATGGACGTGATACTTTACTTGAAGTTCCTGGATTTCATATGTAAAAGAGTAAAATCATAGTTTTGCTGTGGTTTTATTTTGAACTGTTTACAGATTCACAATACGAGATGAAAGCAACAATATGAGTTATATGTTCGAATCACATTCAAAATTTTGATTTAGATATAACAAATCACAATTACAGTTTACAACTGGAACATCGTTATATAGAGCATTAAATAAATTAAACCGATAATTACTCGATTCGGGATTGTTCCCAGATTCGCTTTTCGACACAAAATATTCGTTATCAATTTCCAAGTGCCTTCTATTCACAGCTCATCACACAAAATGAAAATGGTCTTATGAGTTAAGTATGAACTTTCATTTCAGTCGCTTTATCAATACTTATAAATGGTTCATTCCATTGTAGCTACAGACGTTTAACTAGGTTGACGAGCGTTGCGCATATGTGCATAAATAGTTACTAAGTATTCTGTTAAAAATAATTACACGCACGTGTACATCCATATAATTGAAACTACAGTGACTGAACGTTAAGTCACGTCTTGCATGCATCAGAGTAATTTTTATTCTTTCCGTATGAAATTATGTATTGCAGCGTGAACTCAATTGTTAGGAATGGAGCAAATTAACAAAAATACACCATTAGTAACATCATGAGTAACCATGTTTGCGCGGGCGGTGATAAAAAATATATAAATATAGATTGCGATCTTGATATAACAATCAGGCCTATTATATACATACATTTGTCAATATAAATTAGGCGTTTAATAACGTAAAAACTGCAAATCGTCCCGTACATTTGATTCGCCATAATTGGGAACTCTTCTCATACTGTCCAAAATTTGTAACGGACAGGGCTCGAAAATGGGCACGTCTGCTTTGGCGTCCATTTTTTCAGACACTAACTCAAATTCGAGCGCTGGCCGCGGCAAAATCTGGACAGTATTTCAGGTTCTCAAAAAGGACGAAACCGGCATACTGGATGAATTGGCATTTCTAAATTTTAAATGCCTAGTCTATACTGACACATGTATGTTTATAAATGGACTGGAGTTTATATCACGAAATCAACCTTAATTTAAATTATTACTGCAAGTTAAAACCAGTTATTTCCCTTACAATACGGCGGTATTGCATCTTTTAATTTGCATTACCTTACTGAGTCTATTTACTTCGAAAACTTAATGAGTCAGGCATACATTAATAGAATTTAACCTTATTTATTACCTTTTCTTAAGTAGATCGTTAATACGTTTTGCTTATTTTTAAAATATTCCTGTCTAAACTTTTATTTTAAATTAATATTTTTATTTAAATTTCTGTTTTATAAACTTGTTGATTGCTTAAATTAGCATGATTTTGTTACTGGCGCATTTGCATTACTTTGACCCCATCCCTAACAACAGAGTTCACCCGTTATTATGTCATTTCATACGGTCAGAAAACAGCAATAATTGAGGCGCGTTCAGAAAGTAAATTACTATGTAGTCACTGTAGTGTCACATGGATAGATTTATCCGTTTATTTAAATATATAAAACTGAATTTCCATCAGTAAAAGACACATATATGCAGCGCCCGCGTTCCTAGTTAATATTTAATAGCTTTTATGTAATTAGCCAATTTTAAGTATAAATGGTGCGGTTTAAATGAAATTTCATACCCGTTTCGGTAGTTTCTTATTATTCTATATTATGAGCTGTTGACTGAATAATTTATTCGGAAATAAATGCCGAGAAATTTCCATTCCAAAAGAGGATTTGATAAAAATTCCCTGTTAGTCTAAAGGAGAATCAGATAAATATGCAACACTCGGTGCTTCAATAATTTGTAAATTTTAATTAATAACGTTTTGAATACGAGACTAATATGACAAGCTTGATAGTAACCGTTAGATAAGAAAAAAATATTAAATTATGGACGAAACCCTATAACGAATTCATGTATTTTTATCGATAAGGCCAATACTCACTGCTTGTGATAATCTGTTTACAGCACACGTATCAACATTAGATGTTTTCATCTTCATTTCAATATCTAAAATCAATTTAAAAATAAAAAAAACTGGATTAAACATCGAAGATATTTTGAACGTCCAAATTTTAAATTAATGAATTTCTAAGATATTAGAATACGCACAGTGTACGAATACATCCTGGGTAAATCAATTTAGATTCGAATAGACACTTTAAAGCATATATACAGTTTATTCAACCGTACATACATATGTATACTTATGTCAGATAAATCAGGCCAAGCAATCTATTTATAACAGTATAATTAGCAATGTTAAACATAAGTGCACAATATATTCTGGCAGGTATATTTCATTAAACAAATCAACAAGGCACCGTTCAATGCCATTCATCACCTACCAGAAAAACATAATGATATCTGCAATAATATATTATAATTAAATAAATTATAGTCAATATTTAATGAGACATCAATAATTTTAATCAGTTGCGGGAAATCCGAAAGAGTCGGCCAAAAACCATGAGATTTTTTATAACTTAGTATAATATTATATGCATTCTTAATGAGCTTTCGCTATTGTCAATTAGTTGCGGAATTCCAAAGATGTCTACCAAAAACTATGCGATATTATGTTGCTATAAATTGTACTATACTCCATAGTTAAGGAGATTTCGCGATCGTCAATCCGTAGAAGGACATCCTAAATAGTCGGCCAACCTCTGTGCGAAACAATATTACTACGAATTATAGTATACGCCATAATTAATGAGGTTTTGTTACTGTCAACCCGTTGCAGGATATCCGATGTCGACGGCCAAAAGCGATTCGAATTTATATTACTATGAATTACACTATACGTCAAAGTTAATGAGCTTACGCCATTGTCAATCCGTAGCGGGAAATCGGACAGATTCGGCCAACCCCTATGCGAAAATATATTATTACGAATTATATTATACCTCAAAATTAATGAGCTTTCACTTTTGTCAATCCGTTGCGAGAAATCCGAAGAAGTCAGCTAAAATCTAAATACTATTATATTACTACGAATTATATTATACGCCATAGTCAATGAGATTCCGTTATTTTTAATCCGTATACGAAAATCCAAAGACATCGAACAAAAACTATAAAATATTGTATTACTAAGAATGATACTATACGCTATAGCTAATGAGCTTTCGCTATTGTCAATTAGTTGAGGGAATTCCGAAGAAGTCAAACAAAAACTATGTGGTATTTTATAACTACGAATCTTATTAAATGCCGAAGGTAATGAGCTTTCGCTATTCTCAATCCGTTGCGGGAATTCGAAAGACGTCTACCTAAACCTATGCGATTGTATATTGCTATAAAATGTACTATACTCCATAGTTAATGAGATATCGCTATTGTCAACCATTTGCGGGAAATCCAAAAAAGTCGCCCAAATCCTATGCGATATTATATTTGATTTAAATATAATTTGAATGTTGAAGCTTTTTTCTCAGTGCTGTCCTTCTTATTGTGGATTTGACCGCATTTTTATTGTGCGGGACAATTTATAGCACTCTTAGGTCGGTAAAATCTTGAATTTTTTTCGTTTTCAGTTGCTCTGCTTATTGGCTTCGATTGATGGGTTCTCACATGTCACTTCATTTTTGAACCTTTTGTCAGCTGATTGACTGAAAATGACGTTGGATCAAGATTTTCCATTGTTCTTCTTCCCATATTTCGAGACTTCATTTCCAGTCTCATCTTCAGTATTGACACAATACGCACAGGAGTAAAACACAACTTGTGACATTCAAGACAGATATATTTATATCTATTTTAATTCTAAAAGTATTTTTAATTGTCTTCCTAATATCCGGTCTTCATACCTAGTCTCTAATACTCAAATGTATACAAAAACTTATCCCTGTCCCCCTCTGCGCACACAACTACCTATAAACATGTGTATTGTACTAAAGTGACATTTATTGAATAACTATAAGCACGCTTAATGTATTGACATACACGCCTATCACTGATATTTATATTTTAATTGCTGTTCCGGACGCATAGAAAGATCAACAAATTTTGAATTCAATATTGCAGTAATCCCCACACGCCCCCCAGTTCACCTAATTCCATCCTGCTTGCAATCGGTTATAGACAGAGAGATTAAAAAACTATTGAAAGTCTATAGATTATTATTCTATCGTTTTGACAAGACCGAATACGGAGTTTACACTAACGAAATCGTCTCTCAGCCAAATACACATTAATACTCATATCCTATATAAATTAGTTTCTCCATTAAAATATCTGTGTCGGATATACCTATATAATAAATTTTATATTTATTTACTTATTCATAATTACATATATACTCACTTCTTATAAAACATCCATATAATTCCATAGGCTATATATTATGTATATATAGATAAGCATATAAGCAACCATGTGGGTTCTTCCCACATCTTTTATAAATATCTATATATCCTTCATATATATATATATATATCTATACCTACGTATATACACTATATATATACGAACATACATATATATAAAATTAGCAATCTTTTATATTTAAATTTTATTTTTACTTATTTATATTTATGTATACACACACCCACATCTTATAAAATATCCATTTATACATACGTCCACACGCTATCTATGTATATATAGATAAGCATATAAGCAACCATGTGGGTTCTTCCCACATCTTTTATAAATATCTATATATTCATGATATATATATATGTATATATACACGTGTATATACCATATATATAATATGAATCTCATACAAGCAACACTGTGAGTCCCGCAATGGATAAATTATATCAGTCAAAATGCTTTTGATAATATTTATATATCTCTTTTATTGTCTATCTATATACCCCTATATATATATATGTATATATATATGTAGATATTTATAAGCAATTGAAATGGGTTCTTTGAAATTCAACCACTTACAATTTCTCCTTGAGTGTATAGTATATATACTAATTTTACTCACAATTTATATGTATATAAAAAATATCAAAGCATATATATACCCGTCTACATCTCATATATATATATATATATATATATATATATATATATATATATATATATATATATACATAATGCCTATCTCAATTCACATAAGCAACCATGTGAGCTCTTCTCACCTTATATATAAAATCTAAATATTCTTCTACATATATATTGTGAATATCTAAATAAGCATTTAAGCAACCATGTGAGTTCACCCCACATCTTATATGAATATTTAGAATCATCCATATATATGTATCTGCGAAATATATATATATATATATATATACACATATTTGTTAAATATATTTAGATAAACATATAATTATTTAGCTAATCAACTGGGAGAGTCAAAATTCACATTGGAAAAAGAAGGCAAAGAAGAATTATCTTGTCTAGATGTAAAATTAAAACGAATTGGTCAAACATTAGAAAAAGATATTTACAGGAAGGATACCTATTCCGGTATCCTCCTGAATTATCGCTCTAATCACCCGTTTGGGATGAAAATAGGCATTCTAAAATCTATGATAATAAGAAGTCTTAAAATAGTGGATTTAAAATATAGGGACAAAGAACTGATGAAATAGAAAGAAATATTCAGGATAAATGGTTATCCGGAAAAATTTACTGAAAAATCATAAAAGAGACACTATTGCGATTTAATAGAAAAATAACCCAGGACAAACGGGTAAGAGATTTGAATAACCAGAATGAAGATAAGCACAGAACTCTGGTTCTACCAGATTCCAAATTAAGTAGAAAAATTAGGATATTAGCAACGAAATACAACATAAGAACAGTGTTAAGACAATCAGTTACAATAGGCAATAAGTTACCGAATCAGAAAGAAAAAATAGAACCGCTCAACACATCAGGGGTTTATGAGATACCTTGTAAAGATTGCAATCTCAGGTATATAGGTGAAACCATGCGTCCAATAAAGGTACGTAGAGGGGAACATAAGACTGCATGCAAATATAGACATAGTCATAGATCAGATCTAGCTAGGCACTCAATGGAGACAGGTCATCAGATAAACTGGGACGGCTGTAAACGGATTGCACTATGTAACCGAAATAGATTCACCAGGTTGATTAGAGAATCAATTGAAATAAAATCAGGAATGAACGTCATGAATATGACATGTGTAGAAAAATCATTAGGCCCAATATTTAATGAAGCCTTCACGAATGGAAAGAAACGTAGATTAGAGGAATCAGAGCTAACAATAAATCTAAATAAGAGACCGCGACTATGAAAGGGGAAAAAACAGAACGAATTAGATGGAGTTAGAGAGAGGTAATTTGGCTATAGTTATATATATATATATATATATATATGATGAACATTTCAATTTATATAAGATGTGAGAGAATTTCACGTTGTTGCTTATATGTTTATCTAAATATATGTATCATATTTCGCAGATACATATATATGGATGATTCTAAATATTCATATAAGATGTGGGGTGAACTCACATGGTTGCTTAAATGCTTATTTAGATATTCACAATATATATGTAGAAGAATATTTAGATTTTATATATAAGGTGAGAAAAGCTCACATGGTTGCTTATGTGAATTGAGATAGGCATTATGTATATATATATATATATATATATATATATATATATAAATATGAGGTGTAGACGGGAAGATAGATATGCTTTGATATTTATATATACATATAAATTGTGAGTAAAATTAGTATATATACTATACACTCAAGGAGAAATTGTAAGTGGTTAATTATCAAAGAACCCATTTCATATATATATATATATATATATATATATATATAGGGGTATATAGATAGACAATAAAAGAGATATATAAATATTATCAAAAGCATTTTGACTGATATAATTTATCCGTTGCGGGACTCACAGTGTTGCTTGTATGAGATTCATATTATATATATGGTATATACACGTTATATATATATATATATATATATATCATGAATATATAGATATTTATAAAAGATGTGGGAAGAACCCACATGGTTGCTTATATGCTTATCTATATATACATAGATAGCGTGTGGACGTATGTATAAATGGATATTTTATAAGATGTGGGTGTGTGTATATATAAATATAAATAAGTAAAAATAAAATTTAAATATAAAAGATTGCTAATATATATATATATATATATATATATATATATATATATATATATATATATGAAGGATATATAGATATTTATAAAAGATGTGGGAAGAACCCACATGGTTGCTTATATGCTTATCTATATATACATAATATATAGCCTATGGAATTATATGGATGTTTTTTATAAGAAGTGAGTATATATGTAATTATGAATAAGTAAATAAATATAAAATTTATTATATAGGTATATCCGACACAGATATTTTAATGGAGAAACTAATTTATATAGGATATGAGTATTAATGTGTATTTGGCTGAGAGACGATTTCGTTAGTGTAAACTCCGTATTCGGTCTTGTCAAAACGATAGAATAATACTCTATAGACTTTCAATAGTTTTTTAATCTCTCTGTCTATAACCGATTGCAAGCAGGATGGAATTAGGTGAACTGGGGGGCATGTGAGGATTACTGCAATATTGAATTCAAAATTTGTTGATCTTTCTATGCGTCCGGAACAGCAATTAAAATATAGATATCAGTGATAGGCGTGTATGTCAATACATTAAGTGTGCTTATAGTTATTCAATAAATGTCACTTTAGTACAATACACATGTTTATAGGTAGTTGTGTGCGCAGAGGGGGACAGGGATAAGTTTTTGTATACATTTGAGTATTAGAGACTAGACTATATCTGTCTTGAATGAGGATACCACATTTGTCACAAGTTGTGTTTTACTCCTGTGCGTATTGTGTCAATACTGAAGATGAGACTGGAAATGAAGTCTCGAAATATGGGACGAAGAACAATGGAAAATCTTGATCCAACGTCATTTTCAGTCAATCAGCTGACAAAAGGTTCAAAAATGAAGTGACATGTGAGAACCCATCAATCGAAGCCAATAAGCAGAGCAACTGAAAACGAAAAAAATTCAAGATTTTACTACACAAGAGAAATGCGGTCAAATCCGCAATATTATATTACTATAAACTTTATTATACGCCATAATTAATGAGCTTTCTCTATTGTCAACACGGCAGGAAATCCGAAAGAGTCGGCAAAACCCTGTGCAAAATTATATCACTAAGAATTATATAAAATGCTATATTTAATGAGCTTTCGAGAAATCCGAAGATGTCGGCCAAAAAGTTTGCAATATTATATGTATACAAATTAAATTATACACCATAGTTATTGAACTTTCGCTATAGTCAATCCGTTGGGGAAAATCCGAAAGAGTGGTCAAACCCTTTGTAATATTATATTATTAAGTATTATATTATTTGCATATTTTGTTCTCAAATATATATATATTTGAAATTATCAGCCCTGAACTAATAAGATTTTAATTGTCAACAAAGTATATATTCAAATAAATCAATCATGCCCTTTCTGATTGACATCGGTTAGTGATCGAGAAAAAATATATACAATGAATAAAAAAGCGACATATGCTTTACCGATTTTTTCTGCTGTTGTTTCCGGTATCTTTGCAATCCCAAATGACATGATGTTATGATCATGACTGGAATCCCCCTCTGATTGCTCATACAACCGTGAACCGGAATTTTGGCTTGATAATTTATCCCTAAATGCGTTTTCTGTCATGCAACCGACTTCAAGTCCTGAAGTTGCATTTTCACTTTTGCCTTCATTGTCAATGCCTCCAAGACTAAGTTTCTGGAATAGATTTATGACCATTAAAATTAAATGGTTTATCTTAACTAAATGACAAATTGAAAATTAAGAGTGACACGTGGCAAAAACGCTTAACAGAAGAAGGTGCTCGTAGTAAATGCATACTGATACGGATGTTTCGAACTGACCAATGATCAACAACATTTCATCTTAAATATAAAACAAGGTTAAAGTTTACGGATATAATGCAATTATACCTTCTAAAGAAATTATTCAAGTATGTATTACGTGTTGCGAACCTAGTAACAAATTAGTTCAGTTGTGACCAAAAGAATAAACAAAAGACAACATGAAGTGTAAGTATAATCTCGTGCATATTCGTTTCGTGCTTACTGGCGACTCATCAGTAGAAACCGGTATTACGCCCTTTAACCACTATATATTTAAGTGAATAATGCAAGATAATAGGACGGTACAGTTGCAATGTCGAAGACTTTATATGATTTACTGGAGTGACAGGTGTTCAGAAAAAGTTGCAATTCTCAATTTTGGTGAACTAGAGCATACATTGAAATAAATCGTGCTGGTACCACGTACCGATTCTGCAACCACAGTGTTAGTACCATGTAACTTTTCGGAACTACAGTGTTGGTATCGGTTACTGACACAATAGTCATAGTGTTAGTATCCTTTACAGACTCGGAATATATATTATATAGAGTGAGTTAGCGTTGAAGTCGCATTGTCGAGACTTACGATGTTAGCTACTCTACTGCAGGTTTACACATTCGTCTAGGAGATTGTATCGTCCTATTATTCCACATTCCTCATCCAAATATAAAGTGATTAAAGGGCGTAATACCGGCTCCTACTGATGAGTCGCTAGTAAGCACGAAACGAATGTGCATGAGATTATACTCTCCGTTTATGCTGCCTTTGGTTTATCCTTCCGGTCACAAGTGAACTAATTTGTTACTAGGTTCGCAATACCTAATATATACTTGCATATATATTAGTTCTTCGCAACAAACAGTATTTAACTGTTATAAAAAAAATTATTATTTATTTTTAAATTTGTTCTCCATGGTTTGTTCCTTATTTCCGAATACCTTCTTTCGTGTCAAATTGAAACCGAAAAATCACAAATCTTGGTCTCTACGTTTGTATTTCTGAGAAAAATCATTACTTAAAATTATTTACTACAAGGAACACCTAAATATTATATTTATCCTTTGGTGGTAGTATTCACAGCTAGGTTAGGTAATATTATGAAACTATACGGCAAAATTAGCAACGAAACCTTATTGCCTATTTAGACTCGTGTATAAGCTGTATGGGTTATTTCAAATAAGCGTATAATCAGTTAATGAATGGATTTAAATGATAAAGTTTTGGCTATAATCAAAAGCAATGGTTATTATTTGTGTTTCATTGAGGTAGAAATTTCCTCAAGATTGGATACGCCCACATTCTTCAAAAAAATTTCGCTAGTGTTTCATTTTTATGTAGCCGTCACGCATATTTTGCGTTTCGTTAGTTTGTTCTCTTTATTATGACAATGATGATTTAAATCCACTTTGCCTTCAGGCTTAACTACTCAAAGATGTGCGCATGAGAAATATATTAACCTTCCGTACCGTAATATAGAAGGCTGGGACAAAAATTGACGAACAAATCACAAGGTAATTTAAAGAAAAACATTAGGTTTCCGACAGATGCAATTGATTTATGGAAGGAGTAAAGTCCCAATGTTAGTAACCGAATCTAGCTTCTAAAATATATTGTTCTAAATGAATACGTGCGTTATCCGTATATATACATTAAGAAAAAAACATTGATCTTGGGGCTATCTGTTCATTTTTATCCCATTAATTGGCAGGTATATTTATATTTTAAGGGTATTTACCAGATAAATATCTTAACGTATAAAAGTATAAATATGAAGAAATTTTCAATATCTAATGGAAACGATTACACTAGGTAGATGAAAATATTTTTATTATTAATTTATATTTTAATAGATCTCAACTTCTATAACACACGCCTGAACGTAAATATTAATCAGAATGAAAAATCAACACATAAATAGCAAGTAAACATCCGAAGTTACCAAATAGACAGAATAGCTTTATTATCATTTGATTTCTCTCTGCCCCACAATTTTAAACAATTTATCCTATTCGGCTTTACTAAACGAAGTTGTTTAAATAAACGATTTTAAACAATAAACAATGAAATCAATTTAAAAATGTGCATTAATTTGAAGTTAAAAAACTGAGGATGTCTTAAAGATAGCAAAACCTTATTAATAATAAATTTATTAGTGTATAAGTAAAGATCTTACCTTTGCATTAGCCAATTTTATAAGATCAATTTTGCGCAACAGAGAATTGTTTGCCTCGTCATCATCACTTAGCCATGGCTCATCGTTGTGTTTATTTGTTAAATTTCTTTCATTCACATTAGTTCCTTCTTTATTTTTCTCATCAGTATCGCTACAAATATCATTTTTTTCGAATTTCTGGTTGGTTACGGCAATACTAGCATCACCATTACTTTTTTTATCCTCCTCGTCATCATGCGAATCATTTCCATGTGTAATTTCACGTTCAGTAGTTCTATTAACAATATGTTTCCTATTCACCTTTGAAGGTATATTGATAGCCTCCTCGTTTGATGAATCAGCATTATTCAACACGTTGCCGGGGAACTTGGCATTTTGTCTATCATCTGAATTTTTACGTACTGGTGAATTATTGGCCAGATTAAATGGCTCATCAACATCCCCTTCATAAGTGGACAGTTTCACGTCCTGTGTGCAATTCTTTTTGGTGAATTCATTTCTGTCCACACCATTTTTGCATTCCTCCTTCTTTTCTCGATGTTTATTTTTATTATTTTTCAGAAATTTACTTTCGTTCTGCTGTTTCACTTGCGATATTGAGGTGCTGGCTTTTCCGTGTGCAATAACATTCAACTTAGAATCCTCCAATTTCTCCGACTCCGTTGTGCAGCAGATCGGCTTGGACAACTTCAAGCTAACATCTGTCCGATTATTTTCATTATTTATAATGTCTAGAGGCCGAGACGTATTCAATTTATGTACTTTAATATATAAAATGTAAAGATAAACAATAATAATTATCAAAAAAGTGGGGGAGGGGACTTTTAAATTTAAAGATATTAAATAAAAACAAAATGCTTCTCATTTCTTCCATAATGTAATTATAAAAACAGTCTGCGTGCATTCAAAACGTTTTAAACATGCGTTTTTAGCTTCTAACGGCTAAAAATAAGCGCAAAACCTTAACGGACGTTGTCATCAGGGAAAATAACAAAGAGTGGTTTGCGTCAATCGTGGAAGCGGTTGCGCGAACAATGCAAACGCTAACAAAATTGGCGGTTGATTTAGTTAACATAATTTTAATCATACCTTGCTAATAAATATTTTCTGACAAATTCAGAATTAAATATGACAATTACTCAAAGATTGCAGAAGAACATAGTAGCTCATTTCAGCATATATTTTTGTGTATATTATTGATAGGGGTTATGCTTTAAATATTATATTTATATAGAAGCATCTATAAATATTATTTAGTAGTATTTCAATTTTTTGATATATATCGATAGACGACAAATTTTATGCGTGCAAATACTAATATTATTTTATATTTTGAATTCTCATGTATGTTAACGAACAACTTCATTTCTTTGAGATCACTAATATTTGTAGATCTGTTTAAGTTAATGTCTGACAAGGATCAACAATTAATGATACAAATTACTAGTTGGCTTACCTACATCTGGTAAAGTATTTAACCTTGGATGCCGGTTTATGTAGGTAACGGGTAATACTATATAAATACAATTAAATATTGCCTAAGCAATTTCTCGTGGAATGAAATTAAAGAACAGAAGCAACTCAATGAAATTGAATAAACGATTTTAAATAATGAGGTCATTTAAACTGAGACCAATAGATAATAAAAGTGCTCATATATTTAATTCTGATTATAGAAATGGCGAACCATAGGCTTAAAAATTAAAGAATATTTCTTAAGGCAAAAAATTCGTTCACTAAAATCCCAAATTCATAAATCAACGCAGTTGAAGTACGTTGTTCATTTTTAGTGATACTAGTCCAATAAGAGTTAATATGTGTAAGTAACAATAAGTTTATGTAAAGCATAAATCGGACATTAACAACTAACATATTTCAACTTCTGAGATTTATTCTCTTACTCTGTTTTCAGTATATATATATATATATATAATTAATCAAACTATATTTTGTTTTTTATAAGGCATCCTTGACTAGTGGGCCTAACACTCTTTCGACTACTACTCATATAATAATAATGCTTCGCAATTTTATTTAAATCAATTAGCTAACTAACCTAATTGTTCTACAGCGGTTGAGAATCAAAATTAGCCTACAGTCAACCCAATCTGTTTAATAGCCGGTTATAATAAGGCACTCATGTAGTTTCCATCTTTGAACGTTCCACATTTTGCAGGCCGATCTCTATGTATTTTTATATTTTTAATTGAACGTATTTTCTGTCACGTATATATAAGATCGCAGATGTTCCACGCTTATTCATATACATCTGGTATATTTAGGGATGCCTTTAACTCATTTAGGTTCTGTAATTTTTTGCTTAATGAAAGTGTTTGAGACAATTCATTGATGAGTCAAAATTTCGGTGTCAACATCCTTATTTTTCTAACATATTATTAATATTTTATTACTGAAAAATAATGTTTATATTTCGATTTATTTACTTCACCTATACCATTTTCATTTCGGTATAATAATGACTCCGTTAATTTTCGTTTCATTTTATTTATCCGTGAATCTATTTGCCAGTCTACACGGTTCTGCAGGACAATATGTAAAACAGACTAATCTTCGACTAATTATTATCCAAGATTCCAAAACTCAAGACTTCATTTTATTAAGTTTTTTGGAGTATAATAAAGAGGATGCCAGGGAAATCCCTTTTATATGGTTCCACGTTTTAAACATATGAACATATCGTTAAGAATTGCTATCAAGAGACGATAATTCATCTTTTGATACTCTTAACAATGGAAACATAAAATAAATTATTTTGTTAAATAAGCTGAAATAACTCTTTTGTTCAATTCCATTAGGGTACGATATTACAAAATCTATATCCATAAATCTCAAGTTTATGTCTAGTTTGAGCGATGTGATTTACGGAAAATTTTTCTCCAGATATCGCATGAATCCTTTAAAACTGGAACTGAAATTGATTGTTACATTAAGACAATTCTGACGCGTTAATAGAAGTCCACTCAGACAGGGAAGTATATGCATTATTTACGTCAATCCTAAATCAATTTTACTTCCTTGCAATGCCCATAGATACTCAGTTAGGAAAAAATTGTAACGCATCAAGGTCGCTGGCGGTGAATATTTATATGCGATATATAGATTAAGCTCGACATTAGGTAAAATTATGAAATGCTAAGTATATGCATGATGCCCATATACTTCAAAATCCGACTAGAATTTTTGAACAAGTAATAGGTTTAATTAAACGAGCATTAATTGCGAGCATGATGCAAACACCAGTCCTATTATATGTACATCTGGTGGTATAAACTATGCATAGCATAATGTAAAAAATGCAATTCATTTAGTAGACCGGCTTCGATTTTTTCTGGAACTCTTCAAATAATGTCCATAATTTGTCGCGTACAGTGGTTAAATTACCAGACTCCTATGCAGAAGTGCTCAGATTCGAGCCCTTTTCGCGGAAAAATTCTGGACAGTACAAGAAGAGTTCCGTTAAGGACTAAACTGATCTAATGGATGAATTGCTTTTTTACACTATACGATGCTTTGGTTAGACTGACAAATATATATAGATATGTATTTTTATTATGTCCATTGCCTTCAAATATCACACAGTACATTTCTAATTAGGAAGATAAAACACAATAACATATTGGATAATGGCCATTTATTTCAAGACTAATAAACTTCACTATACAATCTTTCATTAATATACATTCAGGGGTTTCCATTGATTATGTGGGTGGCAACAAAACCTAGTCAGATTTGTTGCGGTCTACATAATGAAATGAAAACCCAGGATGTATATAAACGAAAGATTGTACAGTGAAGTTTAGTAATCTCGAAATAAACGGACATTATCCTTTTTCTTATTAATGTATTTTTTCTTCCTAATTAGACATATACTTTGTAGTATATATATATATCATATATATATATATATATATATATATATATATATATATATATATCAGCTCGTAACCTTGATTTAAATAATAAAAGTTAGACGTGTTTCTTTTGCGAATATATCCATGGATTACCTTGCGGGAATGTTCCTTGATGTGGCATCCGTCTAACCTAACATGTTTGCATACTATCTTGATGATATTTAGACTATTAAGAATTATGGTAAAAAATAATTGGAGTTTTTTCACTTTATTAGAAAATAATTGGACAGGATTTTACATTGACAAAGTAAATTAGCGAATTATTTTTCCCTGAAGACAAATTGAGGTGCAATGACCGCATAATAATAATAATAATAATAATGTACACGAAATTGTGCTGATATATATGAAAATTAATACTTCAATATGTCAGCAGAATTGTATTGAAATGGTCACTAACATTAAACAGTATACTGACAAACCGGTAGGAGGTAACAGAACACAAACATATACCAAGGAAACATAAATGCTATTCAAAGGTAGTATTTTGAATTTCAGGATTACATTCAAGCAATAAAGGAACAAAAATGAGGGCAAACAAGACCATAAACATAATGGCTAATTGGAAGGCCGGACTTAGATCGGAATTCGTGTTAAACCGCCATCTTAAAGATTAGGAGTACTGCAAACGTATCTTTATCTCTTAACGTAAAAGAATGGTCCGGTTTATTAGATAATCGTATGCATTTGATTCTGGGAAAGCCCTTATAAATTTAACACTAGTCGAAAAATCGCTATGCCCAGTATTCAAACATCATCTAATGGCATAAATTAAAGGCATGATAATAAAAAGCTATTAGAAAACTGAGTGAGGTATTGAAGCTATCAAAAAGAACGACATTAGATAATAAAATTAGCATTCGGTTTTTTTTTATAAATGCATTTATATTAACGGTTGCTAACCATCCTCGAGCTTATGAATTTATCTCCAAATAACCATCTTAAATTACTTTAATCAATTTGCGAATGCATTCATATAATTTCAGTAAATTAACCGTTCATCATGTTAAATATTCCTTTATTATTATTCCTAATTCGAGCCTTCCATTACCTATTTCTGCAATCAGGACTTATATGTGATCACATACATTATATTTCCACATTCTTTAATCGCAAGCATCAATCCAGTCTGCTGATTCACCCTCTCCATAAGCACATGCATCTCGTCAAATGAAATAAATGATATCTTATATAATTAACCATTAATTTGATTTATAGTTTACTCCATCTCCATATATTACAATATCAGACATGACATAATTTACCTTATTTAGGTTAGTCAACCGTCAGTTAGCATTATCATTGCGAGATGACGACTCGAACAGAATTATGACGAATTGCATGCTCAAATAAAAGAAATTGAATGTTCACTTATATGTTTATATCAAAATCGCCACCTTGATTTAAATAAGTGTTTTCATCGATCGCGCAACAAATAATCGTTTAATAAAATAAATGTTCAATTCAATAACACCTCCCAAGATAGCGTGTTTTATGTTCTTAAATGAAAGATTTTGGGTTGCTAGTTGGAACTTTAGAACTAAAGAGACGCTATTTAGACTCCACCTAAAGGAAGGGCTAACAAAGAAACATAGATTATGTAGATAACAGAAAATTTGGAGTAGCCTGCGGCGGGATAGCTCAGTTTTCAGAAAAACAGACACGGAGACGGATGTACCCAGACTCGAGCGCTTTTCGTTGCAAATTCTGGTCACTACGTGAAGAGATCCCAATAAGGTCGAAGTCGGTCTACTGGATGAATTGTCTTTTCTACAATATACAAATGCTAAGATTACACTGAAAAAATGTATGCATACAATGAGGTGTGATTATATCTAGATCGCAACCTTGATTTAAAAAAATAATTTATCATCTTCACACATATGTAGATATGTATACAAATGTGTGTTTAGAATTTGTGTATAAATAATTCTGTTGTGTGTTTTATAATAAAACGCTAGGCTAAATCACAACAGAATTCAGAGTAACAAAATTTCCAATAAATTTTATTAGGCCTATCTGAGCGAGATAATTCAATCTCTATAATCAATCTCAATAATCTAATTCAATCCATTTCATTTCATAGAAATGACTTTGCAATTAATGGCCTTGATTAATATGTAAGCAAATAAGTTTCGAAATATTGGTCTATTTGAGATGAGAAGATTCGAAGTGCCATGATTGTTTTGAAATATTCAAACCATAAAAAACTATGATGAAATTGAGAACTAAAGACGTTTATATAGGGATAAACAAAACTTTTCCATCATTTGGAGAAATCTTTAGCCATTTTGGCTTACTTTTTGAGTCATAAATTTAAAAAAATTTAACAAATAGATTACCTAATATGTTGTGCATTAGTTCCGAAAGAACTATCCAGCATCAGTTTCAATTTCATAATCAAAGTTAGCCTTTTTCATCTAGTTTTACCATTCGAAATTTAAGCAATTTTGACCATCAAACACAAACCACAAAAATGTAAGCTTTCGTATCATTTTGACCTTTTAGATATGGTTTGGTCAAATTGCGTAATACGCATATGAATAAATTAGATACTGCCAGCAGGTATATGTGGACGTTCAGCTGTTAGTGCTAACAAGAATCTATTTATAGCAATGAAATTCGTGGCTATAATATTAATATTTATTTATCTAAGATGAATTAAGGTTTAAATGGGATAGATTATACACAGTTCTAAGAAAAAGGATTAAAACTTACAATTGACTGACGCTGGCTTAGCATATTTATTTATTTTTTCGGATTTGTATATCGGAAGTAAACAGTTTTTGAATAGATATTTACCAAGTTGCGCATCATAGTATTTTTTAACAATACAAGTAGAACATGTTCGAATACTGCATGCTAGAATTGATATTTTTACACCACTTTCCTCGTTACTTGCAAGTTTTACGATAGGCCGTGTAAATGATGTAGGACCCGTCAGACTCGATAAACTAGCAGACCTAAATAAACTAAAACAAAATCCTGGCCGTAGGCAATTTTTATATCTACAGATAGAAGATATATTTTCGATGATTGGAGTCCAGGTTCTGCCGCTGAAGCTTCCAGAAGCTAAGTGAAATGTTCCAGGCGGAATTAAGTCAAATTGGTCAAATATACATGAACGCATTGCTTTCCAATTTTCATAAACGTTTGAATTTGCAATGTGCACATCAAGAGTTCTCTGATGATTGACAGGATCAAATTTTTGACAGATGTTTATCACATGAGTACTGGTTCGTGGACGTTGATGGTTCCAATACCTTCCACTGATTCGCGAGATGGACTTCTCAGAAACAATGGGAGTTTTATTATCTTGTAAATATACCGGGTAATTGTACACACTTGAGTATATAGAACATTCAGTTAAGTTGGTCCAGGAGAAAGACCGAGAATGCATCATATTCGATTTAAATCTTCCAATGCTCTGCTTCGTTGACAGTGAGTTTGACGATTTACAAATATCACTCATCGACGTAACACAACTAGAGGAGCGAATGACTCTAAGTCCACCTGTTCTTGAGCCTCGACAACAAGATGAGTAGGCACTTATTGAACTACTCAATACAGAATTCTCATGACTTTGTAAAACTTCGTCATATTTCATCTCAGAAAAGCTAGTATATAAAGATTTAAAAGGAACTCTGCCTCCGGCACAACTTATCGTACTATATTCATCATCTCTGTTGCTGCGATGTCCGATTTTAAAATTATTTCTAATGCCATCGACATTAAATGTTCCAATATTTAAAGGTAAATAATACTGATTGATTTTTCTATTGTCATAATCTCCGTTTTCCAAGTTAGATATGCGGTTGAGATACACACAGTCACTCAAAATAGGCTTTAATGGCAGCATTTTGTCTGCAAGAAGCCCTATTATTGTTAACTGCGCGTTTGAATTTGATTCGGTAGACGTTTTCTGAAGAGCATCGGTAAGACATAAGTCTCCATTGGAATGATGTCTGGTAGACCCAAGTGAAAGATTACACTGTTTTGTTAGGCTACGCGCTCTACAAACTGCACCGAAGCCTTTTACTGTGTATAGCTTTCGACCTTGATTAGAAGTAATTTTGTCATTAACTGTATTTATCTGGGATTTTTTTGTCAAAGTAAACAATTCCAAAGAGCTTTTAAACTGTGGCATTAAATAATTATTAAAACCTCCGTCAACTGATGGCTTAAACAACACACAGCCAATCGTCTTCTGAACAATTTTGCCCAGAAGATTATAATCTGATGACGAATTAATGCAATACTGGCGTACTAATTGCAATGAACTGCTTTTTAATGAGACAGTTGAAAGTGGTCGATCTCGATAGAGACGATTAGTGCCAAATTCACAACGGGCAGTAATGTATTTGGACGTTTTCTTCTTTTCACCATCACTTCTGTCTTTATTTTTGCCAAAACCAGCATCGTTAGACACAACATAATTAGTTTTGCTCACTTCTCGATTGTGCGAATCAAAGTGTGCATACCTAGCCAATCTTGAATTGAACGGGTTGGAGATTACTGCGTCGCAAAAATGACGGTTTTTACCACTAACATTTGACACACAGTTCTTTATTGAATAACTATTATTCTGAATGCAGTTTCTTCTTTTAATTCTACATCTGCCTCTGATTGTTGGAATATCTTGTCCAGCGATCATATTTGGATGCATGTCGTGGCTCCTTGGTGGTTCTGATACAGCAACGCAAGAAAAACTTAGCAAATTTAGTGAGTTCATGTTGGCGGTGCATGACAAATATTGACTTTCGACTTTACTATTTAAACAACTTAATGGTGACCAACTGGTACTTCTAGTTTTACAATCAGACTTCGTCTGACTTTGCCGAAACTTCCACGGTTTATTATTTACAACCAGAGCTGGAGAGAAGATGCTTTCTGCAGTAGAACTATAGTAAAATGGAGCATCTCCAGAGGGAACTTGAAACGACTGTCGTCCTGCAGAAGAAGTTGCAAGTGCAGAAGAAGAAATATGGCAATTTTCCCTGTAATCTACCGGTCTTCTCGCCCATGTACCTATTGAACTTGATTGATCAGAGTTTGAACTTGTTGTCAACTGGAGCGGCATAGCAACAGAAGTAATTTTATCTTCCTCCCGTGGTGGAAACGAACAAGTCCAACTTGAACTGCGCAAATTACTGCCAGTTAAACATTTGGCTTCAAAAGATTGGACAGAGCTATGCCTTCTTAAATAAAATGGAGATTTCACAGCTGTTTCAAAATGTGTGGTAACCATTTTAGTAGCATCTAATGAACTTTTATTGCCACAACTTAATCCAGAATTACTGCCGTGGTCTGTTGAGAGCACTGTTACTGTTGACAACCTCCCGTCTATTAGACTACTTCTGTTTTCTTGATTAATTACTCTTGATTTTAAAAACAACTGTGTATGATTCTTCTTGCTTTCAAAAGGTGAACTCAAGTTCACATGCGAGATGTTGCCTAACATCTGTTTTGTTTCGTTTAAAATCCATGGTCCGGTAACTTCACTTGATCTATTAATATTTATAAGAGAATTACTGCGTTTCACCGTCTTGACAACTAACTTGCATCGTGTGGAACTATGTTGTGAGGAACGGGATAACAATGACCTATTTTGGTTATAGTCACATTTAAATCCACCGCAACCTTCCAACCAATGTGAGGTAATACCTCTTTTTGGAGTTGGCTTCGAATTTTGTGCACTAGATAGTGGATAGTTACAGAAAGGTTTTTTTGACTGGTGAACTTGATGGCTAGGTATGGATACATGGTTACATGTTGAAGGAAAATTAGACAATTGATTTAAATCCTGAACATGATAACATACGCTTGGCAAGCAGTCAGCATTTAATTTGCCCATGACAACGTGTTTGATCGGCGCTGTATCAGAGCACATGTAATGAATTTTGCCATTGCTTTCAGTTTCCTCTTCAGCATAATCTAAATTATTATCAGGTCTTCGAGCGGTCAGGTGCAGGCATGTTAGGGAAGTCGTAGAAGTATTTGATGATGAAAAACTTCTCGATGATAGAGATGGTGATTTTGATCGCGTGGGAAGATTGATTAGCCTACATTCTGATTTCACTTGTGGAGTGCTGATTTTAGGTGAGCCATCGGCCTGTTGAAGAATCTTTTGGTACACTAATTTGAGCGCATCAGTTTTTCTATCTTCCGGCCCTCTTGAAGCACTTCTTGCGTTTCTCTTTAGGAAAAACCTGTCGACTTCACTGCCTCCATCAATCATAATATTGCGATTTGTTGAAGAATACACGTTTGAAACATTACTCCGAGCACTTTCCAACGTTTTTCTTGGTTTTGTGTATGAACTGTTAATATTCTCTGTGTTTATATTGTTGATGACATCTGGTTGACTTTTCATATTCAACAGTCGACGATTAGCGCCTGCTGCCCGAATGTCAATCGGAGATGGAGATTCGATTTGCACTAGGTTGGACTTTTTTGTACAAGGCTCATTATTTGTACGTGAAGAAACGTAAGTGCCGTAATTCACTCGTCTCAATAAATTTTCTGCTTTGCTGTTATCGAGAGCAGTGCGGCTGATATTTCTTGTTATACGTGATGTTATGTTATTCTGTCTAAATCGTCTCTCTGTCTGATTGGTACAACTGCTGTATCCGCTTCTGCCAATCCACCAGTGGTACCGGAGTGATCCGCTACTACTGTCGCAAGTACCAGAGCTACTGTCGTTAGAGCTTTCGTTTTCCCTAACGCTGAAGTAACTTGCATTGCAATTACTTCGTTTAGTTTTAAAAGAACTAGAACTGAAGGAATTGCCATTCTTTACTAGGTAATACTCCATGTTTTTACCATTTTTATCGGCAGAAGAACCTTTTACATCCTTGGTCATTGCATGGTGATGTTGCCAATTTCGATTAACTATAACAGATTTTTCACCCCATTGATCAGGTTTAGTAGAAATTATAGGTGCACTATTCATGATTGGCGCATGAATAATTGGTCGAGGCAATATTCCAGTTGATTTGAAATTTTTCCAATGGTGTGGATAAATTTTCGTCTCTTCCTTGGTATTTGGATGGCTAGTCTCTACTACTCTCTTATTGTTTAAGTGGACAAGCACAGCCGATGTCCTTGGTGTATTACGAAAATTTCCAGGACTCATGCTACGAAATGAAGCACATTTGGATGTGATCGGAAGTTTCAAAGATCGATTATAAATTGAAGATTCACGTGAAGATGCGATATAATCCATATTATTTTAATTGATATACCTCATATTTAAATTTGTTTCAGCAAAATATTATTAAATATAACATGGATCTGATTTTCTTAAATGAATCACAGCAAAAATGTTGACCATTTAAAAGCGATCATATTTGTTTCCCAGTTAGTACATTAGCCGTAAATCGTTTTATAGAGCGATGGTATTCTTGAAAAAACTTCCACACTACGTAGGATTGAACATTGAATAAACTAGTGGCCAATAATTTGTAAAAGGTGTGAGAAGTTCGTATAGCACATTAGAGAAAAAATTTCACGAGCTTGGAAGACATTTCAATGCACATTTAGTAGTCAAGAAAACATCAATTTTATTGACTGACATAACTAAAGATCGGCTGAACTCATGCAAAACTTCTACCGGATTCGTATATGATACAAACCAGTGCGTCAAAGATTATAATAGTATGGAACGTTAAGGATTTTCTACTACTACCAACAAAGCGACAGCCGAATAGTCAACAGTTTGAATGCTTTAAATAAGTTACAACCAGCATCTCACTTTCGAAATCACAAATCACAGGCACAAATTCTTTTTCAATAAAACTGAATAGCTTCAATGTTCTATTTTCACAGAAAATTAGCAATTGGTCCTTTACGCGTATGTACTAAATACAGTCGCTACTAAATATCTATTATGCAACAACGAAACATGTAATAGCCACACTGTTGATCCTTTTGAAAACAGTCAAAATCTGATAGTTTGTAAGGTGAAAAGTCAATATTGTTGAAAATCTGCAATATAGGTGAAACTTAAACAAAAAACGTCTATTGACCTCTATACATTAATAGATTCGGAACTATGCTCTTCCGAAAAAAGACACATCTGAATAAATATTACGGCTCCAGATATTAAATAGCAGACAGGCAACAGTGAAAATCAATGGATAGCTAAGTATGCGTGGCGTTCATTTTAGCTAGCACGGTTTACGTGAAGAGCATTCAGAATGGAATTGCACAACTGATAGAAAAAAATTTTATATGCCTATTTTCACTCATTACAAGAAATAAATATTTATATCACTGATCATTACAATGGTGATCCTAATGATGATGAAGATTATGCAGATAACTCTAGAGAAGGAAGTTTTGTCTTTTCTGATACAAACGGTAAAGCCATCTTCAGAATACCAAAGAAATACAAGTCGAGTGCGAATTTATAAATGCACTTGAAGCTGACACATGATTGGCTAGTTATTTGAAAATACTTCCATCTCGTTATAATTAATTTGTGTTACGGAAACTTCAATTCAAATGCGAGTTTTAAACTTAAAAAAGCAAAAGCGCAAAAAATCCAAAAGCAAAATAATACGCAGAAATACAAAGAAACAACTAAAGATGAAGAAAATTAAGTAATTACGGTTACTTAAAAAGGTAAAGCCAATGCTAACAGGTTGATGAATTAGAGATAGAAATTAATGTAGATACAGATATACACACATATAAACGGACTAGAAGCAAAGCACAAAAAGACGTTCTCCTAGTTAAATATAATGCGTAATATATATATATATATATATATATATATATATATATATATATATATATATATATATATATATATCACCTCTGTTGCAGTGGCCGTTACAACAAAGTAAAATTAAGCTGATCATCACAATTATAATTCCATTTTCGTTATAATCTGATAAATACAACAATATTTTCAACTTTTTACCAAGCTATCAGGCTGAACCAATGAACTTTCTACATTGCACACAGTCCCAGTCGTTGATATTATAGTTGACGTTTGAAGCAATAATTGGCGATATTTTTTCGCCATACTTTTTATTGTTTGCATCTAAACCATCAAACGTATTATCTCTTTAATTATCACCAGAGTCAGCATTATTACTTTTAGATAGCTTGAGACTTCGCTAAACATCAATTAGCTAATACGGTGGTTTTCGGCAAGTCTAAACACGCCGTTTATTTGAATTCATTTTAAATCTTCTAACCTTTGAGGCTGCGGATTTTTAAAAAGTTTAAGCGCTGGCCTAAAGTACAGTAACCGTTTTGCGCACTTTTTATGAAGGCAAAGCTATTAAGTACAAGTAACAATAATAGTGATAATCATATTAAAACAATTAGGGTGATAAAATTACCTAAACGCCATAGTTTAACACGCAAATAAACTATGGAAAAAATAATTTCTTGTAGCATACCCCCACAAATTTGACCGAAACATGCACGTCTCCAAGCTGATTGATTTACATAATTTAACCCGTAAAATGAAATGCTAATGCAGTATTTGTAAAGTTACAGTATTTGCTTAATCATGCAAACATTGTTTGCATATGTGGTGAGATTTATTATTCAAGCTAACAATACACTATTCTTATGCGTAACGATAAATGAAATTTTAGAAAATTTCAATTTACGTACATTACCCATATTTCTGACTCAGTAAACACATTTTTTCTTGCATAAATGAAGCAACTATTTTTTCTGTCGTTAGAGCTTCATAAATCGGTTACTCATTACGGCTTTTTTATTTGATAAGCATCTCATAGGCAGTATCTGATGAATATTTAAGCAAGATCACTATAAAGTCCATATTATAAAGTTACATAAATAATCTATATATCAGTCCAAAATGTTGAAGAATGTAAACCAAATCAAGCACAGTGTTACATGAGGCTTGGAACACCCATGGTTATGCCAGTTCACGACTAAATTCCTTTTGCTTGCACAGTTCTTGATAGAGTCGGCTTATTTAATCTTTTTTAAATAGGGAAACATACTTACACACCTAACGTTAATTAAAATCTAGAATCGGCTTGTTGTAATGTCCCAAATTTTGCAGGACAGAACATGTTCAGTTATAGACGTATGTACACAAAAATCTTATTTTGTACCTACCAAATTGGTATATGCTCCGACAAGCATGATATCAAATTTCTAATGCATCTGCTTGCAGGAAAAATTTCAAATACAGACAACTTTGCATGCAGATAGCAGAGGAATCGTATCTTTCACACTAGATAAAGGAATTTTGGTGTTTGGTGTTACCATAACTAAGCGAGCTGCAAAATATTCAAACGCCAAAGCGTAACGCAATCTGTCTCTTATGCATTTCGTTGCGTCATCACTTTTGTACTGTGAGTAAATATACACACGTTCTTTATCAACAATAAAAACTTTCGCAACGAGTTTTGTTATGTAATAATGTATATACTCAGTTATGCAATGTGATTGTTTACCGTTAATGATAAGTGTATTACGCACACAACACAAATCTTTCTCCAAACACTCGGGCGAATTCCATAGTAAACACAGTGTCTTAACTAAGTCTTAAGTTCATTTCACTGGGAAATAATATAAAGGTTGTATAATTTCGCGTAACTTAATAAATCAAAGTTATTTATTTCCAAAAGGCACATAAAGATATCGACGACAATGAGGACCAGAGTGGAACCCGTTACCAGACCATCTATGTTTCTACATACTTGACCATTAAAAATGAATTGAATACCTGAACAACGTAGATAAATAATTTATTTAATTTCGATACGCTCAATTAAAAATTTAGGAAGCTATCCTGAACATAATAACTTACAAACTCAATATTTTCCATTAAAGAAATATTAATTAAAAACTGGCCCAACAGAAAACAAACATATCCAATACATTTTAACGTTCATTTAATAGACCTTTTCAACAAATTCAAATGGATCTTTTAAAATGTACACAAATAAGTGATTCCGCACTGGCCTTAATAGATTAGCCAAAACGTTGGAATATTTGACATTGAAGCGATTGATCTAAATTGAATTCCATGTTTGCGTGTGCTTGGTGAAACGTACTATATTGGTATTTTTGCTCCAACCAGCCACATTTGATTTTAATTCCACAAAAGTCATCCAACGTCTTGTAGAATGTAGGTTAACTTCGTCGAAATAACTATTTTAGTCTGTTTAATATTGTTGATCAGAAATCAAACAATTAACCTAAAATTCTTTAAATCAAGTTTGCGTGCTTGAAGTAAACACCAATCCCATTGTATTTAACCAGTCATCGAACAACATAACAAAACTACCGCCAGCTGCAACGCACTGACGCGTTTCGACCTTCCATGATCATCATCAGAGTACGACGGCAAACTGACTATCGAGGATCAAACCGCATTTAATATATATGGAAATCAAATTTAGATATGCGGCTCTCACCTCTAGCAGTCTTGCATACATTGAACTTGACTGGAAATGTCGGCTGTACAATTTCTAAATTTGATTTCCATATATATTCAATGCTGTTTGATCCTCGATAGTCAGTTTGCCGTCGTACTCTGATGATGATCATGGAAGGTCGAAACGCGTCAGTGCGTTGCGGTTGGCGGTAGTTTTGTTATGTTGTTCGATGACTGGTTAAATAAAATGGGATTGGTGTTTACTTCAAGCACGCAAACTTGATTTAACGAATTGTGAACACCACCCGCGCAATCAATTATTGTTTAAATTAACCTAAAAAACAAAATCATAATGAGCCATATTGACCGTGCTAGACCATTTGTCCGGTAAAAGATTAACACGACACTGTCTTTAAGCATTTCTTGTAACGCAGCCATATGTGCTTTACTCAACGGAGATGTCATTGACTGTAACCAATTTAGTTATTGGTGGCAAATATAGACAAACTATACAATAAATCATCATTCACTGTCATTATTATTCGCATTTAAATCAGACAATTAATTGAATATTGATTCAAACACTGCTTGCTTTATAATAATAATTTATTCATTGTAATAAGCGCTAAACTTTTTAGCATAATTGAGATCCTTAATTTGTAATGAAGCCAGTTTATTCTTTGATAAATAATTAACAAACTTGTTAGTATCGGGCGGTTTGGAATGCAATGAATACCTCAACGTTTTGTTGGTTGCTAGTCTAGTCTAAAGAACCACACAATGATAAGTTTGATAACTTGATTTTGGCAAATAGACAATGGTCATTCAAAACATCAGATATTTCTTCCAGATGAGCTCGGATGTGATTTATTTTTGTGAAAGATATTTCTGCACTTGAATTTCTCAATTCATAATGGTTTTCCCTGTTATGATGAAAGCCTCAATTTTCCAGTTTCTTCGCAAAAAAACGCAGGAGTTGTAGAATTTTGCAACATTCTCTGTAGAAACGCCAGATTCCAGGTCTTTTGCTAATTTAAATCTCATTTTCAACATGTTATCATACTTAACGACAATGCTATAAAGGTTAGTTATTCCTCAAATACACAAAACATTTATTACTAGATTTAATTTTAAAACTACGTTTAAAATTGCACTGTAGCAGTTTTTCTCCATCTTATCAACTGTTTTACTGGAAATATGAACAAAAATAAGTTTTGTTTAGATATAAAAGCAGTCTACATTAAAACGTTGAGTAAAATATGTATCAGACGGTTCCACCTGACAGCGTACCTCTTAAATGGACAAATAATTTGTGTAAATGTTATTATATAATCAAGGTTGCGAACTTGATATAAACACCTGACCCATTAAGTACTTACATTTTGTCAGTAAATAATATCAACTGATGTTCGTTTAATTATATATTATACATATTATAATTTCAAAACCACATCCTCATCTAGCGTGAGGTTTGTACAGTAATTATAGATTGGGGATGGTTAATTGGAACTGTGTCTAAGTGGATGTCATATAAGCTCCACCTAACAGAGGAAAATACTAACCGAGTTACATTAGTTAGTATATGACTGAAATTGTGTGTAGTGTGCGGCAGAGTGGCTCAGTGGTTAGAGCACCAGATTCCGATTTAGAAGTGCACGGTTTCGAGCCCTGTCCTCGGCAAATTCTGATCAATACATGGTGAATTCTTAATAAGGACGAAACCTGCCTACTGGATGAATTGCCTTTTCTACACTATACTATTCTTAGTTTATACTGTCAAAATGTATGTAATTAATGGGTCAGGTGTTTATATCAGGTTCGAAATCTTGATTAAATTAAATATCATCACCGCCCGCGTAACCAATGTTCTTCTATTTTGTGCAACGATTTCACATTTAAATAAACACTAATCCTATTTTTCCTGGTGATACAATAAAACAGAATTAAGTGAAACTGTTGTTCGTCATGCTATTTTGAATTTTTGATTAAAAAATGTAAATGGCTCTTATGTCAAATATTAGAACTTGATATAAATCATTATTAAATCCATCCGCACAGTATTACATTACTCCACAAATTGTAATGCCATTCTGCTTTTAAATATCTGTTAAAAATATTGATGAAAGTTTCAACTCAGCTTTAAACTGTAAGCCATTACCGCAACGTTGTTAATTAAAAGATCATTGGTTGCGCAGGCGGTGATAACATTTATTAAAATAAATTTTGCGATCTTGGTATAAATACCGGTCCACATTTATAAATACATTTGTCAGTATAAATTCGCCAAGAAAATATATTTCTATTATGTCAAAACAGATAAGGTTCATATAGTGTTTGGCAACAAATTTGCCAAAACATTTACAAAAATCCATCAGTTGAAAAGGTAAATGGTGCACAAATCTATGGAGGAATGAAGATTAGAAGCTTAACATTGATTTAGCACGTTTGAAACGCAATGTAATGCTAAAAGCGTGCGGACTGACAATGGGCACAAATAAAGTGCAGCGCTTTAGCGGAAATATAAAATGATAAACAATTTAGTCGGTTTAATGTAGTGACACGTTCAACACTTATCGATGATCGTATGGGCACGCCAGAAAAATGATCTATGAGAATCAAATCGCAAAGCAAATAATACGTTCTCAGTTGCTGAGTTGGGGCAGTCATCGCATAATTTTAAAATTTATTCTACCTGCCAGAAATGCAAATTTTACAAGTCCTCTGCGGTCAATTCTGTAAAATTTGCAGCTTCCGCCCTATTTCTGTATTACTTAATAATGCAATGATTTATTACGCGTGTTACGCCAAGTCATATGGTACAGTGAAACCAAAGTCAAATGCTCAAACCGTCTATTTTATATTTGTATAGCTCATCATTCAACTACGACGGAATACTGAAAAATCCCAGAGGGTAATAAAGTGAAAATATAGTTGCGATCTTAAAATAAGCACCTGATCCATTGATTACTTACTTATGTCAGTATAAACTAAGAATTATATAGTGCAGAAAACACACTTCATCCAGTAGACCGGTTTCGTCCTGGAGGAATTGCCTTTTCTACACTATAAAAGTCTTAGTTTATACCGACATAAGTAAGCAATTAATGTGTCAGGTGATTATATCGAGATCGAAACCCTGATTATAATAATTGTTATCATCGCACGCGCAACCAGTGTCCGTTTAATTATAAAGATGACTCTTTTGTTGCAAAATTAAATATAATTTCGTGATTAAATATGATTTCACTAGATGTTTGCCAAGCCAAAATTTGTTGACTTGTTCATTGAAGTTCATAAACAAGATAAGCAATAAATTTAACTTTAAAAATTCCCACTCCTCAAATGATTTCAAATTGAAAACTCTTTTAAATACTCAGATTATGACTGGAAATAATATTTATGTGTATTTTCTTTTAAGAAATGCATTAAAAATTATGCCTATATTGTCGCAATTCCTTGTTGATTCGAAGAAAATTACTTATTTGTTTCACGACTCCAGCACATACTATGAACAAAAATATAAACAGGAAGAAATTATAATCAAATCAAATTTTGGAGCTTCAGACAGTCACTAAACCCAGTATAATGAAAATGAAATTTATATTTCTATTAAAGTATAGAATACGTTAAATAAAACTGGTCGGTTAGATGAAATAAATGACGTAAATTCTTTAAATCAGGTTTGCGAGCTTGAAGTAAACACCAATCTCATTGTATTTAACCAGTCGTCGAACAACATAGCAAAACTATCGCCAGACGTAAAGGTTGTAATAAACTTAATTTTAAATGAATAATTAGTAATTAGACATCAGTTGTATTATATTTCAACTACATCACTAGCGACATTACCATTGTGCTAACTTTAAAAAGAACATTGTGACTATTATTATAATCAAGGTTGCGATCTTGATATAAACACCTGACCCATTAATTACTTACATATGTCAGTATAAACTAAGAATTGTATGGTGTAGATTGGCAAATTCTGGCCAGTACATGCTGAGTTCCCAATAAGGACGAAACCTGTCTACTGGATGAATTGCTTATTCTACACTATACAATTCTTAGTTTATACTGACATATGTAAGTAATTAATGGGTTAATTTTTATATCAAGATCGCAAACTTGATTATAATAATTGTTATCACCGCCCGCGCAACCAATGTTCGTTTAACATTGTGACTACCAATCTTTAATTAGACGCTATATTCTATTTATTTCTTCCAAATTCTCCAACATGTTTCATTCCTAATTTACAAAATCACGGATTTTTAAACTATTGATGCAATTCACCTTAAGGGCATTATTGAAAAGAGAAATCGTGACCCAACATTTGTCGAAGGAATCCAGCTTACTAATTTGCGACAAGCATGGCGGTCAGTTTAAACATGTATGCTGTATTTTCAGGTCGCATATAAATTAAATGGTACCATACACGATCAATCGATCGTTTTTGAACCTACAATAGTTTTAAGAATGAGTTCGGTGAATGGCAATTACCATTTATCAGCTAGATCTTAGTCAACATTGACACATCTAAAGGAACATATCTGTTAGGCAAATGCAACCAGATAGCAAGACACTGAATGCGCGCTTACTTTGTCACTTTTTTAAGCGTGAAGGTATAATTTCTGATGTTTGAAAAGTTAAAATGCGACATCTATAATGGCTTTGTTATATCAGTTTGCTAAGCTCTTTAAAGTACACACAATGGATAGTTCTTCATCCAAATGCCGTTTTTCTCTATAAAGCCTATGCTTAAAAACCTGGTCATAAAAACTGTTTGACCCAATTTTATTGATGTAAAATCACATCAAAATATGTTTATGACCAGAGCTAAGATTACACGCATTAACTTTATAGCGCATCTTAATTAGCTACTTTATAAGATGTATTGTAAAGAATGTTCCAACGACAATCGTTTAGAAGAGCCAGTCAGATTGAACAGAAATAACTTTTCAAGTCTGGTCTTATGAAGCAAAAAAAATTGGTCAGGTTTAAATTATATCAACATGCCATAGTGATTAAATTCTTATTAGTAGAAAATTACCTTAGTTGAGGGATTTAAGCAGAATCTAATGTCTATTGGTTTTCGAATAACAAAATATTTTATTTTATTTATTTTTAGCTAGGTAGCAAACGAACAAGCTCTAAATTAGTCATAGCTACAACATTTTAACAATGGAATGGGATAAGTAAAATAATAATTACGTAGTCCTGCTTTTTAAAAATAAGTTAATTTCTATTAGTTCACGAGTTTTGAATTCGAATAAAAGAGGGGTAATGATAATGATAAGTCTGTTTTAATTCAATGAAAGAAATCTGGAAAAATTGTAAAAAAACGCAGGTATATAATTAAATTTAAAAGCCTCAAATTAGACTAATTAGCTAGAAACGAAATTAATAATCAGTATTAAGATCAATAATGATGAATTTGACTCAACATATTCTAGCATTTTTAGATAAAGAAATATCGTTGCACCAATAGCCTATGAATTGGTAATAAATTATTATTAATTTCCATTTCTAAATAAAACAAAATGTCTTAGCTTCTAATTAATAGTATAAGGAAATACTCGTATTTTCAAGCTAAAAAATAGCGAATTCTTATTGGTTGATTGAGATTGTCTCTAAAAGAAATTTGAATAAAGGTGACAAGTTCACAAGCCTTGATGTTCATATTTCAAAATATTCTTCGAAATGAATGCATTCACTTTCAAATTCAAATATTGGTGGATACTTTAGATTAATTTCTTTTAGTAGTTCGCACATACCTATTATTTTATAACTAATAAGGGCTTATGAAATATTGTCGCTTGATCTTTAGTATCCTGTTACATACTTCTCTGCTTGCTGAAGGTGATTCTAAAAGATGAAGAAACATGTTTTATAATCAACGGCTGGATCCAAAAAGTCATAATTCTTGTAGGAAATTCGAAAGTCGAAACCGATCGGAAACAACTCCATAAGAAACAACGGCAAACCTAAACCTTATGAAGATACCAAAATCAGTGGTATCCGCTGATGTGGCCTATAATCAACAAATGACAGTACACCCCGACAAAATTTTTCTGCAAACAACTGAATACAAAAATTTTTACATGTGAACACATAATCAAGGACTTTTTTTAATTAGCCAATGTGACTAAACAAATAATGCTCCATGACACAAAATCAGTCTAATTTATTGCCTTATCATTAATCACTATTATGAGACTGGATGGAACAACATTTAACTCGTTTGACTTCAGTAAGATTGGAATTCGATATTTTCAATACACATTTGTCACTTTTAATTATATAATATAACAATTTTCACCACCCGCGCAATCAATTATTGTTAAATTGTATAGTCTATATATGTATATGTTGCGAAAGCTGCAAACAGTTAATGTTCGTGACTGCATAGAAATTGTGCAGCCGACATTTCCAGTCAAGTTCAATGTATGCAAGACTGCTAGATGTGAGAGCCGCATATCTAAATTTGATTTCCATATATATTCAATGCGGTTTGATTCTCGATAGTCAGTTTGCCGTCGTACTCTGATGATGATCATGGAAGGTTGAAACGCGTCAGTGCGTTGCGGCTGGCGGTAGTTTTGTTATGTTGTTCGAAGTCTGGTTAAATACAATGGGGTCGGTGTTTACATCAAGCTCGCAAACTTGATTTAAAGCAGTGTTACCACCACCCGCGCAATCAATTATTGTTAAATTTTCACAAATGATGAATTTATATCTGAAGGTTAGTTTTTCTCTCATTACAATGTTGTAGTTATGAAGAACTGCATTGCTCTTCTCCGGGCAAATGAAAGCATGTTCCACTTCAAGCAAACAAATCTAAAAAATATAACTGACTAGTGCACAATTTACAAGAAATATGTGATTGATTTTTAGGTTTTTAATCCAAAATATAGGACCGAGCTAAAATTCTAAAACACGCGAATAAAGCCGATGAAGACAGCAAATAAGGCCTTTGAAATAGAGTTTGACAATATTTTCTTTTAGTAAATCTTATCACTTGTGTTAAAATGGTGATTTGACAATGGAAATTCACAGAACATCTTTGTTCATTGCATTAAGCATTCACTACAACGGAAATATGCCGAAATCCTACGAGAAAGAACCAACAATGAAATTCAGCTAGCTAAGTCATTAAGATCTACTCGGAGCACAACATTCAAGAAAAACTAAACTTCTTGAGGAAACGTTACCAATATAAAGTTAAATGAAATAGGTTAATAGAAGTCAAAATCAGACCACACGCAATTATTGTTACAGAGGATGCTAACAATAATGTCTTCCCGGCTAAATGATTGTACGTCAGTAAAGAAGGAATCGCGAAAGTAAATGCGCGTCATATAAAAATCAAAATCTCTTTCAGCACATGGAGCGTCATGCAGCCTGATGTCAAAGGGAAATTTTTAACACGCTAAATTATTTATAATTTAAAAATTAACAGTTGTTTGCCGCTGCAAAATTAAAGTCAACCGGAAAAGCAATTAAAAATACGTATCTAGTAACAGTAGCCACAGATAATAATTTTAAATATCATCTGTAAAATCATTAATTTCTAAGCATATCTTTTAATCGAAACGCACAGACAATTTTTAAACTTCTTCAGCTCATTTCAAAGCAAAGTCGAAACATTTATAATAAACAAACAAACCTTTTTGTATATAAAACAACAAATAGCACAATTGAGTAAACAGATGTTTATCCAACATGATAATATCACACAAATAAAAGATCATCGATTATGCGGGTAGTGAAAACAGTTATTTCCATCACGTTTGCATGGGAGGCAAATCTATTCATCTATAAACAATGTAGCGTAGGTGTTGCGCACCAAGAAACGGAATAGTTCAAATATGACTGGAAGGATAAACCAAAGACATTATGAATGGAAAGTATAATTTCTCGAAAAGAATTTGCACGAGAATATACTTTCCGTTCATGCTGTCTTTCGTTTATCCTTCCGGTCATATTTGAACCAATTTGTTACTAAGTGCGCAACACCTAATACACAATAACATGATATTATATTAGATTGTCTACGAATCACGTCAGCCAGCATAAATGTACGTGCATCTAGAAACATGGACTATCCTTTAGACCAACACCAGCAACCATTCAACTCGACTGATATAAAATTTAATTAAAGCACCTGCTGAGACGACAAAATTATTCTTACAGGTACCGCCTGGAAATGCATAAACATATGAGCGATTTATAAGTAAATAGACACACCCTATGTTGTAACCAAGTGAATACAACGAAACTCATGAGAAATGTGACATTGCAAGCAACATACAAATGAAAAGTACTCGTTCAAACTAAAGCCTGGTAAAGACTCAATTCATCGATAGAATATTTGACTGATCACAGATTACACTTGGTTATATAGTGAGAAATACATCTATCCCTACCGAAACACAGCCCCACGCAATCACACTCACACGCATAAACCTAGTAACAATTATTATTAAGCACAATTAGTTAAACACAAAACAATCATACGACTGCTGCAAATAAATTTGAATGAAACTCAATATAATAATTGTTTCCATACGGTCAATAAAATCGGAATTTATGCTATTTGCTACCACTGAAATTTATTTTTTTGTTTAAGAGATCATAAAATAAATTATCCAATTTATTCTTAATAAAATTACTTTTGACTAGTAAATTTTTTGTTAAAGTAAAAAAATATATATATATATATATATATATATATATATATATATATATATATATATGTGTGTGTGTTTGTGTGTATAGTGTGTATGTGTGTGTGTGTGTAGAATTTAATTAAATGCACGTTTTCAATATAAAAGAGACAGCATTAAATATAAATACCATTCATTTAGTTCACCGATTTCATCTTTTTTGAGCATTTATTAACTACATATCACAGTTATCGTGGTCCACACTTGAAACAGGGATATTTTTCTTATGTTATTGCAGCTCATAAACCACGGAAATTAATCAACGCATTCAATGCAAATTTGTAGTTATATACAAACTTATATTTTTACACTTTTCAATAGCGTTATTATTTAATTACATATCACTTTCTCAAGGAACATGGTGTATGTTGTATATTGAGACATCGTGGAAGGCTATTTGAGCTTCTAGGTAGAGATTGATACTCAGTAGGTTTAACCTGAAGTAAAGATAACCCAAAGAACAAAAATTAGTATTTAACGGAAAAGTGCAAACATTGTGCGGCTTTTGTGGGCAGCGTACGAGTTGCAAGTCTCTGGATAAAATTCTCCTGGTTTAAGTTCAGGCCATTACAATATTGCAAATACTAGAAAGATGTTTAATACGAATAAAATCGGCCTAATAGATAAATTTCATTTTTCCACCAAATGATATGTTTATTACATATTTATAAGTATATTTGAAAGTTGTGCTTAACACTTCACTCTGAAAGCAAATATAGTTTGGCCTAAAATAAGATAAAGTAAAAAGTTTTATTTGAAATTGTTTAAATAAATTTAAATATTTAATAATTATCGCAATAAACTTCATATATAAAATTATTCACAGCGTTAAAAGTGCATGAGATAACTTGTCCAAATTAATATAAAACTATAAGATCGTACTAATTTCAAAATCTCCATAATGATATGGATTAATTACGAGTTGATAGCTACTACCACTTGTTCGGTGGTTAAGTGCAACTATTTCTTCATTCTTCTGATAACATTGCGTGTTTTCAACGAAAATGAAATACATGAACTTCATTTTTTTGATATGCCAATTTTTTAACTCAGCAACTGTGAGATTAGGTTTGGCATTTAACACATTAAAAAATCTAGTCAAATTTGAACAATTTTTATGCAGTAAAACAATTATTGATTGTGTGGGTGGTGATAACAATTCTTAAAATTAGGTCTGCCAGCTTGAGATAAACACCAACTCCACGGTATATACTAACAAAATAGCAAAAACACCCCCAGTTACACGCGATGACTTGTTTCTACCTTCTATATTCATTATCAGAGCACGATGGCAAACTGATTTTCGAGGATGAAACCGCAATGAACTAATAACGAAAGCAAAATTAGATATGCGGATACCACCTGGAGTATTTTTTATACACTATACATTTCTGGAAATGTCGGCCGCACAATTTGTACTCGATCACAATCATAATATCTCCGCGACTTTCACCTCACATATACAAATTATAAAATTAAACAAACAAACTTTTTCACACAACCCGTGCAATCAATGATTGTTTCATTATATACGGTATATCTGCGTGGAGATAGCTGTTGAAGGTTCATTTTCGTAACTTTACAGAAATTGTGAAGCCGAAATTTTGAATTAAGTGCAGTGCTTGTCAGACTACTTAGTATAATATCCACATATCTGATTTGCCTTATCATTGCGGCGTGTTCCTCGTTATACAGTTTTGCCGTCGTTTTCTGTTGACTTACATTGAAGGTCGACACGCGTCAGTAAGTGAAAATGTCGGCAGTTTTGCTATTTTGTCCGATTGGTTATATACAATGGTATTAGTTGTTATCTCAATCTTGCAACCTTGATCCATAGAATTGCGTATACGGTTGAATTTCTACCAGGCCAATATTTTATTGTATTCTTATTTCACTTTAGAAGCTTCTTATTTCTCAAGGCAATTTATGAAGGTCTGTCAAATTTACCGCCATGGCTATTCCAAAACAAATCTCTACTTAAACAATCACTCTAGCATTAACATTTTTCATCGAGTAATAACACAGAGCCAATCCGATTCATGACATTCAACGATATTTAAGTGACGAAATTGCAGTCGGCGCATTACTTCGTGAAATTGTTTCAGCAGCTAAAGTGCACATGGCCATTTGCTTTATTTTCCGGTGCCTAAGGCTTCAATATCTTCACCCGTAACAAGCAATTTTACGCAAATGTCTTAGTATTAATGTGTATTTTAGTAAAACGCCGATGAAAAGCATTCATATATTGAATGAAAATAATCCATAGGTAGATTAAATACGATGGTTAAATATGATTATCATTCGACGAGCTTTGGTTGAGCGGGCGGCGATAATTATGCAAATCAAGCTTGAGATCTCGACATAGACGCAAATTTCATTTGTCAGTATAAACTAAGCATTACATAATGTAGAAAATGCAATTCATCCAGTAGACCGGTTTCGACCTTAATTGGAATTTTTCACGTACTGTCCAGATGATAGCCCCATTCGTGGAAAATTTTTGACAGCCCGTAAAGAAATTCCAATAAGGACGAAACTGGTCTTCTAGTTGAATCGAATTTTCTACATTATACAGTGCTTATTTTATACTGACAAATGTATATATAATGGAATTGGTGTCTATATGAAGATCGTAACCTTTTTTAAAATGATAGTGATTATCATTCATTGACTGTATTTATATTAATCCAGTTTTACGAATCACATTGCAGGCTTAAAAGCTACTCTAGGTTGATATTAAAAAATTAAATAAATATGCTTAAAAGTTAATGTACATGCTCTTTGACTGAAACTAATTGGAAACAAACCTTTTTGTTCAATATCTGAATACTGTTGTGTAGCTTTTCCCTTTAAATGGAAATTGACAGTGTTTGACAACAAATCACGATCAGTATTACATATCTTCTCATTCTTAATATTATCATTAATACCATGTGTCAACTCTTGGTGCATGTCAAAATTTTGTACGTAATCATTACAAACAAAGCTAGGTGTCTCAACCTCTCTTTCCGTGGAGTTGAGCAAGCTAAAACTGTTACAATCTTCAACATTTATCTTCGACGTTTGAACATTTTCTTTCCTATTTCCTTTTTCACCAGCTATCGAGACACGTCTGTCACTAGTTTCAATCAGATTGTGTTTTATTTTCGTTAAACTGGGCTCAACCGCAATTTCGTAAGTGTGTAAGTCTCCACTGTTGCTTTGCAGTGTCCTAGGCTCAGTGTAGGCTTTTCTTTCGTTTTTCGTATTCCCTTTCCGTTGTTTATTAGGTTTCGTTTTCTGCGCTTTGCAGTCAGAAGTCGGACCACTATTCAACGTATCAATCAAGGAATCACAATTTTTTTCTTTGGCAAAATGTCCAGAAGCTTTTCGCTCATTTACATTTTTGACACCTGTTCCATTTCTTGTTGAACCATTATCCTTCATTACAGATATTGTTTTATTGCTAGTCCGCGAGAGAAAACTGGAGTTAATGTTTAGTTGAACGTCATTATCCCTTGGTTGCCTTGATTTACTCAGGTACACCTTTTCATTTTGGTATGTTTTCTGTAAACAATCCTGCATTTTCGTTTGGTTATCGTACGCACCGCCATTATTATCATCATCAACATCATCAACAACATCATCGTAATTATCATTTTCATTACTGTTTGGAGCAGCAATTTTATCGCAATTATTTTCAGAAAGTTTAAAATTTTTACATTGAACATCACCTAATGGTTCTGATGTTTCGCTATTACTGATGGTATTCAAAGATTTATTTGAGTCATTGTCCTTCCACATTAATTTTTCTTGGGTACGATAAGCTTCTTGTAGTAAAACGTAACAAGCTTCGTGATTATTCATTGTTGCAAAATCTTCTGCCGTTAAACCTTGTTTAAGGAGACAAAATAAAATAAGTTAATGAGCTTATAAAAGAATTGCAGAATTTTAAAGATTTATGTGAATTTATAACATTTTAACATGCACTACCCATACCAAATATTGAAAAAAGTATTAATTTGAATATTTTTGCATACTTGATTGCGAAAACAACCATAGAGACATTTATGAATTAAACATGGCATACCTAGTTCATATGAGACAAAGAGAAAATGTCAAATTCAAAATCTATCTATAGTACGCTTGCGTTTCGTGTTTAATGGTAACACTTCTGTAGGAGTCAGTATAACGCTCCAGTCCATATATACTTATATATATATATATATATATATATATATATATATATATGCGCGTGTATGTGTATGCCACAATTCTGTCTCTTCCCCAGGTACCATAGCGTATTTTCTCTATGGCTAGTTAGAATTTTATGTAGAATGCGATGCCAAGTTAGTTCAACCTGAAAGAAAGACAGACCAACAAACAAAGGATCGTACATAACTAAAGATTGCATTTAGTACACAACTGGAGTAGCGCAGTCGATGAGTTTCATGATTTTAAAGCAACTGTGTCATGTTTTTATTTTATGCCGCAACAATTCTTCCAAGTACTTAATTAGTGTCGAATAAGAATGAAACCAGTCTACTTTATATGTATAGAAGGTACAATATCATTTGCACATTCGTTTCGTGCTTACTAGTGGTTCATCAATAGATGTTGTCATCACGTTCTATATCCACTATATATTTGCGTGAGGAAAGTGGGACAATTGGACGTTACAATATCCTATACAAATGTACATTCAAGCGCTGAAGGATTTAAATTCATATATCGTCTTCGGCAATACGACATTAAAGCCAACACACTATATATAAAATATACCGAGCCTATAAAGTGTACCAACACAATGGTTGTTGAATCGGTACCTGATACCAACACTACGGTTGCCGAATAGGTAAATAGTAACAATACCATGGCTGACGTGTTAGCTCCACTACTGCTGGTATTAACATTCGTATAGGAGATTGTATCGTCTAACTGTCCCACATTACTCACCTAAATATATAGCGGGTATAGATCGTTATACCTGCTCCTACTAATCAGTCGCCAGTACGCACGAAACGAATGTGCACATGAGATTATACCTTCCATTAATACTGACTTTGGTTTATCCTCCTAGTCCAATTTGAACCAATTTTTTACTAGGCGCGTAACAAATAATACACAAATACTTGTACAATAGATACCCGTACCAAACAGAATCTAACTACTAATTAAGTAATTCATTATGAAAATTCAAATAAAACTAATCACATACAATTTGTAAAACCCCTTTAAAAGGTAAATTATCATACAATTCCCCTTGGTTGGATGGAGCTATACCGAATTTTTCTGTTTTCTATTTTCTCTGCTTCTATCAAAAACTTATTCTGGTGCCACTGACGGTATTTCCATTGGTTGAAACAAATTAGAGGCGTTAGTATTAATAAAGTTTTTTGGATTACCGCTTTCTCCTAATATTGAAATGTCTTTGGAATGGGCTTCTTTTGTCTTGTGCAAAAAGTTGCTTACTAGATTTCATTATTTTGAACTATGGACTTTGCTGTGATAATGTATGCATGGCCCAATCTATATTTGCTTTCGGTAAATATTTTTATTTAAACAACATTTCCCTGCTTCATTATCCATATGACGAGTTAAAACAGAGTTAAACTGGGGTTTGTCCTTCTAACAAGTATATTGAATATTATGTTCCACGCCATTAAATTCTTTGACCAAACGATTTAAATTTTTCACCGGCATTAATAATGATGAAGGCATCATCGAGCTATCTTATAAAGTTAAATCAGTAAATTTTAACAATTGTTTGCAAGTTGCCCCTTTTAATTTGGAATATGTAATAATCTGTGACCGGTCTGCTTTACGCTACTTCATTGTCTTCAGCGAAATAATGAATACGAAATTTTATATGGATATTTTAGGTGTATATGATGAGTAAGAAATTAGGTTGAATTTTATGTATAGAGAATAAAGTTTGGATATCGTCAATGAATTTAAATATGTCGATAGTTGTATCGAATAATGTGTTTGAAAATCTATATTTAATATTGAAAAATATATTTCTTTACTCTTAACAGTGTGATATTTTAGTCATGAAATAAAAGGCATCACGAGTACAATTTTTGAAATTTTAATTATTTAAGGCTGTATGATTGTGTTTTGATCGTCTGCTACTTTGTGTTGTAGAATAGCATTCACACACATAATTGGTATTATTCATGGCAAGTTACTTTTTCCGACCAACTTGTGAAAATTAGACAGGAAATGTGTTTTTGCAACGCTTCTTTCACTTCGCTTAGTTCGCATGGAACGATTTATAATGTTATCGATTTTATTAGAATTCGTACCATCCATCCATTTTTGATTTGCTTTATTTGCATAATAAATGGTACGCCAAGGTGATTCATCTTAATTCGCTGATCTATCCTTATTTACTTGACAGTGTTTCATTTTCTGTTTATTATCAATGACGTAGCTGATATGATTCACATTCATCTATAACACAGTAAATTTACCTCAATTTGATTTCGATCACTGAATTTAATTTATGCTACTAACTACTTTAGTACAATCTATGTGATTTATTTATGTGAAAGACAATGGTTTATGTTTTACGCGTAGTTTAGATTTTAGTAGAACGTGTAAGTTTCATTATTCTCGCATGTTTATGTAGTTTAGTAATAAAAACACTCCAGTGAGGCATTTTTGGCGTCTTGCTCTGATGATGACAATGGAAGTTCGAAACGCGTGTGAATGCCTTTAGGTTTAAAACGTTGTACGACAATAGGGCTGGTGGTGATAGCAAGCTCGAAACTTAATTTAAAGAATTGTTATGACCGCCCGCGCAAACATTGATTGTTAAATTGGTTTTGTTAATTATTGAAATCCAGGTTGCTATCTTTATGTAAACACAAGTTTCAACCACTCTGTATACATACGTCTTTTCAGTTTAAATTAAGCATTGTATAATTTCCATAAAGAAATTTATCCAGTAGATCGGTTTGGTGCGTATTAGGAGCTCTTCAATTTCTGTCCAGAATTTGCCGCGGACGTGGCTTAAACCTGTATACGTTTGCGTTGGAATATGCTGCTCTAACCACTGAACCAATCTGGCTTTTGTTTTTTCGTCTGAATCTCATCATTTAGTAAAATCAAATTGTAGGGATTCATCGATAATACTTAGTTGTATTTGCCTGGTAAAAGTAAAGACGTGTAGCTTAAACTGAACGTGCTTATGTTATTTTTTTAAATGTGACGGAATTATCAGATAATTTTGTCTGCACCTTTTTATATTTTCTGTTGAATGCATTCACAAGCATACGATTTACGATGCCTTTCAACGATGTATGGTTGACTGGAGGATGTATAATTATTCGAGATTCACATATTGTATTCTGGCTGTCAATGTTGTAATATTACAGTTTCTTTGTTTGAATTAAATCCTCTGAAAGCCGTCAATATTGTGATAGTTCCATGTGTCGATGTTGAACGTCACAAATTGTGCTTTCTGCGCAGAAAGTGATTGGAATGAAAAATAGTGATGGATCTTTAAGCGCGACATTAGATTATGACGGTATTTTATATCAAGTATGATACATTATTAATGTAAATTTATAAATACTTTGAAAATTTAAGCATACGTGTGCTATGAAAAGTAGTGTATAAATGAAAAAATAGAGCAGAGCATTTGACAATTTGTAGGTTACAACATCCTCCATTTGGAGCTAAACAGACAAAAGCCGTTTGTACATGAATTGAATATGAACTCGTAAATTGTACGTCCATATGTATTTACGTGTCTTAGCACGCGCTTTTAAGCTTCACTATTTCTATTTCTATAAATTACTGTTTTGGAAAGCAGACATTTACGTCTAACTGGAGTCTTGTAGTAAAATGGCGTTTCACTGGGTCGTATTAAATTGTTTTATAATGAATACATCAATACAAAAAAATTTTCATTTGCGTTACTAATGAGTAAAAATGGCTGAAATAAAAATCATGCAAGAATTAATGATGATTTAATATATATATATATATATATATATATATATATATATATATATAATTTATTTATTTATTGATATCTACATTTATATATATTGGAACTTAGGTTTAGTAAAAATATATATATATATATATATATATATATATATATATATATATATATTATATTATATTTCTAATTAGGAAGAAAAAACACATTAATAACAATGTGGATAATGGCCATTTATTTCGAGAAACTAAACTCGCTCTAAAAAGCTTCTCATTTATATATATTCTGGGTTTTCATTTGACTATGTGGGTGGTAAAAAATATGACTCGCTTTTCTATTTCTTGTTCTGGCTGATTGGTAAGTGTGTATAAGTTTGTGTCTGTGTGTATGCCTGTTTGCAGCAGACCCTTTCGAAATCCTCAAACAAGCAATTGCAACCGATGCGGATATCAAATTCATTCTCGAGGTAGAGAAAAATAATAGTTTTCCCTTTCTTGACATCAAACTCACTCGAGAAGAAAATGGGGATTTGACACAGGCCATATATAGAAGGTCCATTTTCACCTGGCAATACATTCACTACAACAGCAGTGTGCCAAAATCCCACAAAAGAAACTTGGTAAACAACCTTGCAAACAGAATCAGGAAGATCTGCTCTGAACACAAGATCGAGGAAGAATTGGGCTACCTCAGGAAAATGTTTCTAGTGAACAACTACCCAGAGCGATTCACTGACGTCAACACCAGACCACGGCAGATTCGAACTAGAGAGGATACCGTCAAGCAGGTTTTCCTAAACTTACCATTTAGAGGCGACGTACCAACCTAAATAATTGCACGGCGGCTGAATAAAATAACCAAGGTGAATTTTTCCAATGTTCAAGTTAATATCACATTTAATACACAGAGAATCATGAGGTTGGATGCCAAAGATCAACTGCCAATTCTCTCCAAATCACTCATAGTCTACAAATTCTCATGTATGTGCGGTAGCAAATATATCGGACGTACGAAGAAGCAATTGGTAAATAGAATCCAGCAGAAATTTATTAACAAAGGCTTGGCACCGTCAGGAAAATCAGCTATTTCCGATCATATATTGGAAATGGAGCACCCAGTCAATTCGAACAATTTCTCAATTTTACATAAAACAAGATCAGAAAAATTATTACTTATTTATGAATCCCTTTATATTAAACAACAAGCACCTGACCTAAATATTCAAAAGTTTCATCAATGTGATATTCTAATCGACTGGCCACGAATAACAAAACTGAACAACAATTTACTAGTATCCAGGCCAGACTGAACAGGCCCTCGACTAGAATCAACAAACATTCAATCGGATTTCAGTTAAATACTGTTTTTTCAATCGGATTGGCAACAAACTTAAGAGGAGATAACAGAGGCGCATACGGTGACAGAAGGTTCCTAACAATATGAGCGTTCAACACTGCAATCCACACCGGCGCTGTTACCAAGTGTAGAATACAAATTTGCGCAAGAAGGTGAAACGAAAGACTACACTCGGAAAATAGCACTCGTACACGTAACAGCGAACAATTCGAAGAGATGGTTAATTCTCAAGCCTTCAAAACAATAATGACCAGATCTCAGACATCACGTTTCAATACAGTGAGAAGGACCTTTACATGAAAACAGGCAGATACACAGGCACAAACGCATACACACATACCAATCAGCCAAAACAAGAAATAGAAAACCGAGTCCTATTTGTTACCACCCACATATTCAAATGAAAACCAAGAATATATATAAATGAAGGATTATAGAGCGGAGTTTAGTATTCTCGAAATAAATGGCCATTATCCACTTTGTTATTAAGGTGTTTTCTTCCTAATTAGAAATATAGTGTGTTATATTCGAGGGCAAATGACATTATATATATATATATATATATATATATATATATATATATATATATATATATATTCAATAAAAGCTAAACAACACACAAATTGCAAGGAAATTCTATAAAGGACCAGTTTTGTCCTATTTGGCAACCCCGCCAGGAGAATTTGCTGCTGGGTACATTTATCTTCTCGCTATAACATAACGTATATATATATATATATATATATATATATATATATATATATATCGTTACAAATTTCACCAGTTTTTAAATATGAGAACACATATTCTCATATATATATAATCTTCTACAATTGAATAAGTGATATTCATTATTTCGTTTACAAAAGTTTTCGAATTTTGAAATAGTTAAATTTGAAATATCGAACATTGCTTTGTAAGAGACTGTAATGTCATTATTAAAAAATACTCTAAAATTAAACTATGATTTTCATGTTCATACATTAAAAAGCATTAATTATTTATATTGCACAATTCAAATGAAATTCTATGAAATTTTTTTATACGCATGTATATGCTGATGTTTTCGTAGTGGGTTCGGCAGAAGTTGAAATTGTTAAATAATTAACAGAGACGTTTTTGGAAAAAATTGAAATCCATATTGATTTGTGTCGAATGAACGTTAGAAACTTGTGCCTGAAATGCATATGACCAAATTATGCTTTATCTATTCCAGAACAAATAAAATAACCTCAAAAACTTTCTCCAATGTATTTTCACATGGTGCACCTGATGGAAAGTAGCATTAAGTAGATAATATGATGATGAAAATTAATAAATAAAAACCTTTTGACCTGGAAAAAATCGTTATTTTAAAATAATTATTTAACATTACATGCATATCTGCAAATCTTCCTGTTGTCTTTCATTTCAGAGTGTATAAAAATTCAATATCATAAAAGTTACAAATTATGCCTGAAATACATAATTTTAATTAATGAAAATAATTGTTACTTATGTAAAAGTACGAATATTTTTTAATATAAAGAAAGGTAATTTTGATTTACGCGTTATATAGAACTTGTGTTTCCATAAAAACAAAATAATAATATTGAAATGCAAAATTCGGTCATTATTGATGACCTGAAAGTAGTAATGATGAACTAAGAATCTGAAATATTTTTATTTGTCTATGTAGACTACTTAAGTAGGCCTATGTCAATATGTAAAAATCAATATTACAAAACTATAATAGATAGAATATAACCCACCATTTTTGTCACGAATTGTTATATCTGCCCCATGGCAAATTAACGAATCAGCTATTTCTGCGTTACCAATTTGACAAGCTATCATCAGAGCAGATCTGCAGGGTAAACAGGAATATATTTTTTATTAAATTTTCATGCATGTTAATCAGGTGAGTAAGATTATAATTGCGTATAGGCTATAATTCATAAAGTGTAGCTTATTTTGTATAATTCCAATAAATAATCACAATTTTCCTTTAAATATAGATAGAAAACATGACTAATAATGAAGAACAAACCACAAGCGGAGAAGAAGTGATACAGTATATTGATTACTTGTTTCTTTCCATACATTTTTTAGCTTAATTATAATACCGGTTAAGGTGCAACGTGATAAAGTTCTCTCACCTAACCGGCACGTCCACTTAATCAGTAAGTCAAAGTGGGTTTGCCACTTTAACTATCGTTTTGAAAGTGATGTCTACTGGCTTTTTTATAGAGCAGCATATTGTGGGAGCACTGCATAAGAAATCTTACGATTGCACCAAATGTCTTGTTCAGTAGTATCCGGAACTACACTTAAGCCATACTATATATTTGGTCAATAAACCTGAGACAGGTAAACAGTTCAAGCCCCTATACGTACTTGTATTCAAGCACTAAAAGGATCAATTTCATATAAAGTCTTTAAATGAAGTTTGCCAGCTTCAAGTAAACACCAATCTTATTGTATTTAACCAGTCGTTGAACAACGTAGCGAAACTATCGCCAGTCGCACGCCCTGATGTGCTTCGACCTTCCATGATCATGATCAGAGTATGATGTCAAAATGACTAGCGAGGATCAAACTGTATTGCATATAAATAGAAAGCGAAATTATATATGTGGCTTTCACCTCTACACGTATAATTATATGCAAGACTACTAGAGGTGAGAGACGCATATCTTATTTTGCTTTCCATATATATATATATGCAATGCGGTTTGATCCTCGCCATTTAGTTTGCCGTCGTCCTCGTATGATGCTAATGGAAGGTCAAAACGCGTCAGCGCGTGCGACTGGCGGTAGTTTGGCTACGCTTTTCGACAACTTGTTAAATACCATTGAATTGGTGTTTACTTCAATAATTGTTACCACCACCCGGGCAATCAATTGTTGTTTAATTGTATTCATATAAAGTCTTCGACATTGCGAATTCAAAGCCAACACACTATGTGTAATCTGTATCGAACCTGCAAAGTGTACCAACACAACGGTTTAGGACTGCAACTCCTGCACAAAAATCATCCATTTGGGAACATATACCATTCATAGATTTCTTAACCGTTAGTTATAATTTTTCAGTTTCTCACAAAGCAAAATTTAAAAAAATGCTTCTGAATTTCGAGGCTACCGTAATTAATAAACCTAATAATTACTTAAACGGTTAAAGGACACAATAAAATCAGTTAATATAGATTGGAATATAAACATTAATAGCACAGGTACAAAATAATTGACGCAAATCGGGGTACATTTGCTTCGGTGCCACGTGCCCACACAACTCAAGTCATATTCTAACTTGGGTTACTGGCTAGTCTTTTCTTTAGGCAGAAATTACTTGAAATTTTTTAAGACTTGAAATTTCAATTAACTACATTCAATCCATTACTATACAACAGACACCATGGTACTGTAGGAAAATATACTCATCTGAAGCCTAATGGTAGAATTTCGAAATAACTTATTTTACCAATATAAACGAAACTATGCATCATAAAGCAAAGACAATTCATCATAAAGACCGACTTCGTATATAACTTAACTTGTGTGTAGTATACGGAACCATTTGCTCAGTGGATAGTCTCCGACTCCCAAACAAATGTTCCTTGGCTCAAATCCTGTTCCCAGAAAATTTCTGCACAGTACTTGAAGAATTTGCAACGTGGACGAGACATGACTATTGCCAACTGATGCATTGTATTGCTTACATTGACGAAGAACATGTAATTAAAATCCTGTCAGCAGACTTCAAATCATAATAAATTGCTTAAGTAGCAAAATGTCAGTTGTCTAATGACAAAATTAGGATGACTAGTTAGAACTTCAAGTTTGAATAGATTCTAAATAAATTCTACCAGAAGAAAATGCTAACCAGACGTATAAGTTTGTTTAAAACTTAAGTTAGTTGTAGTAGGTAGTACGGGTGGCGCATTGAATTATCTCCTTCTCCAACGAATATGTGTCTCAGTTCAAATCTTATCCGAGTCAAATTCTGGACAGTACTTGAATTTTCCAATTAGATCAAGATCGGTTTACTGGATGAAATTCTTTTCCTATCTGATGTAATGTTTAGTTTGTACAAACAAAATACAAACTATATATATATATATATATATATATATATATATATATATATAAGTTAATGTAGAAATAGACCCTTTTGGACCGAGAGCGCATCAAGGGTCCTATATAGTGCTGGCACGAATTAAGCAGGAAATCCTCGCAGAGGTGCATGTGTTAGGTGCAACAGTTAGCAGAATGATGGAAACAGAATTCAAGCCACAGAAGTAAACATAATAAATTAAATATTTGTATTTTGTTTTACTAAATGGATGCGCTTTATACGAGCAAACTCCATAAAAATATTTGATTACAAATATATAATTTTTGTTAAATTAAATAGTAAGAGTATTATTTGCACAAATGAACACTTTGACTGCGGAGATATGAATAATAATGTCTCGGGTGAATGGCAAAGTAATAATAAATTCTGATGAAATCTGCCTATACGACCCAACCAATGTAGGTGATGTCAAAATTTGCGACCGCGTCAGGATGTATCAGACGGACATATGCCGGTGTTTCATCCTTATTGACGAGTATTTCCGACCGTCATCATTAGTTAAGCCTATGCTTGCACCCTTGGATGTGGAAAGGCCACAGTTGTGGTTCGAAAAATTTGAAACCTCAGTTCGAACACAAGCATTATAATTAGAAGCAGCTATTGTGCATGTGGCTGTACATGAATTAGTTGACCGGACAGTTGCAGTCCATTTAGAAATGCCTGTCAACCTGACATATGCAGAATTTAAAAAGCGGATGTTGGATTACTTCCGAGCCAGGCCTCAGGAGGTGTTTTCAGAATTGTACAGACTAAAACGACTACCGGGTTAGATGCCCCTCGATACCTCTGCACACAACAAGCGGTGGTTGTTCAAACTAACAGAGTCATTTCCCAAGTTGCAACCACATGAGGTGATCATGTTTATGCTGCTGGACTCTACCAGATAATGCGCAATATCGAGCGCGCAGGGAGGCCTGGAAGAAACAACTCAGGGTCGTCAAAGTTCGACCATGATGACCAAAAAATTGGCTGCTGCGACTCCACGCATGGATCTCGTTACAACAACCGCTAGAAGTGACATGTCTTACTGATATTCTTTGGAGCATAATCAACAAGTCCGGGATGTACGGCTGCAGCCATTGGCTTGGATGCAATATATAAAGGCATTAGCTGTGACTAACACATCGACTGGTGTGCAGCATAATCAGTATAGTTCTCCTAGTTAACGGCCAGCTCAATGGGGAACTAGTGTTCATCATCTCACCAATCATGATAGTCGAGATCATACCAAAATATAAATTCTTTAGAGGATCAAATTTGCAGATCAAGAGAAGAAGACAAGCTGAACACACTATAAGGTCCTCAGAATAAAATGGTCTTCGAAGAAAAGAGAATTATGTGAAACATTGCCACACGTAAGGATTTTTATTAAAGTAAAATTTTTAGAATTCATCAACGGATAGGCAGTAATAATGCAATTAAATACTAGAAATGACGTGCCAGTATTACCAATAACTTGGCCGTTAATCAACGTTTAACCCACGAGAGCAGATTTGTGTGAGGCATCGGGCGCGTCGAATTTGGCTGCAGGCGAATGGGGCACTAAATTATTAATAAATAAAATTATCTACTCTATGTCTTCTGTTGTAATGAATACTCAAACGCCCTCACTGGGATTTGGTTTAATTTGAAAATTGATTCAGGCGATCGATTGTCAATATGAACGTATACATGTTTTACGTTACGAAAAAGGATGGTTCGCTCCGACCAGCGGCTTATTTCCGGCAATTAAACTCGGTGACTAAACATTACCTGCATCCCATGCTGGCTTTGTTTGTTTTTTCCTACAGCTAGTGGGAGGCAAATGGTTTGCCGTACTTGACCTTAAACAGGAATTTTTACAAATAGGCGTTCGGCCCGAAGACCAGTGGAAGTTAGTGTTGCAAATACCTCAAGGTCATTTCATGTTCACTCGGGTACCATTTGATCTTAGGAACGCACCAAATTAATTCCGAAGAATTATGAACTCTTTCGTGTCCAACTTACTCTGTACAAAAGCTTGCGTTGACGATGTTTTTATTTGGGCACCTAGTGAATAAAAATTTCGTATAAGGCTGCCGAAGATGTTGTTCAAAGCCACAGAATGGTGATTATATATTAATCCAGAAAAAGTTGAGATAGGTCGGTAAGTGCGGTTCCTGGGTCACTCAGTCTCAGCGAAGGGATATATTCCATTAGATTCAAATGTATAGCCTATCAAGGACTATTCGGTGCCCAGTAATAAAACACAATTACGCTGGATTTTGGTTTGGTGAATTTTTGTAGACCATATCTCGCAGGTATGGCGGTTACGCAACAACCCTTGTCTAGGTTAACTAATGCCAAGATACCGTTTCATTGGACGGATGAGACTCAAGATGCATTTATACTATGCAAACAGAAATTAATAGACCCAACCATTTTGACTTTCACTGTTGGAAGTATGTCACTGGTTGCAGACACGTTGGATATTGGCATAAGAGCAGTGTTACAAGCGGACGGACTTCCAGCACATTGTAAAAGTCGCACACTCACTAAAGCGGAACAAAACTATACTGTCAGAGAAAAGAGGTTACTGGTTGTACAGTATGCACAACGAAGTTTAGGTATTTTGTCATCGGTGGACATATGGACAAATTTACCGACTATAAAGCACGAGTGAATTGGAGATCACTAGGTATTGAGAAGAAACGAGTACACCGATCCATTGAAGAGCTTGCGGAATACGAGGTATCAATTAATCATAGAGCCGCAATCAAGAATGCGGCAGCCGATGCTCTAAGCAGAATTTCCGCTGTGCGAGTTTTGCCAATTATCAAAGTCTCTGAAGAACAGGAAATTGATGCCACATATTTGGAAATGGTCAATCACTTGTGCAAGTAACTTGACATGAAATATTCCCGCGCAGCCACTTTCCACCCGAAGACCAACACGATGGCTGAGCGAGCACGCCTGACGATTAAAGAGGTATTGCGATTTTGGTGCCACGAGACTCAGGATTCTAGAGAGACAAACTACATTTGGTCGAACGACCCATACTATTTACATTATCAACAGCTACAGGATTCGCTCCAACAACTATGGTCTATGGAGGGAATATTAGACTGCGAGGTATATCCGTAATCACAGGATCACCTGAGCGCTCCGCTATAGTGGATATTCAGGAGCACCTAGCACAGCTAGCTGAATATGTGGGAACCACACAGTGACAGGCCTATGTAGGACGATCTACACGCATTCGCCTAAGTGTCGGCGACTATGTCATCGTCGCGAAGCTCAAGCCCATGGCACTACAGACTGGCAATGATGGTCTGTGTCATTTAGAAATGTGAACGCAGAGCACAATACAATTATCGTTAGGATACCCGATGGACCAAGAGCTGTTGTATTTGATAGTTTAAGTAGAGTATCAAGGTCGACTCCCTAGGGGAGAAGATGTAGCAATAGCCACGTTTGAAGTCGAGAACGCATCAAGGGTCCTATCTAGAGCTGGCATGATTTCAATAGAAAGTCTTCGCAGAAACGCACGTATTAAGATGAAGCAGCCAGCACAATGATTATAAGCAGCCTTTGAGCCGCAGATGTGAACGTAAAATATGAAATATTTGTATTTTTTACTAAATGGATGCGCTTTATATGAGCAAACTTCTATAAACTATTGATTAAAATTAAAACATTTGTTTAAGTTAAATAAAACGGCTTCTGACGGAATGGTAATATTATTAAGAGTAACATCTGCAAAAATGAACGCATTGACTGCGAAGAACAGGATAATTAAGTCTTGGTTGGATGAAACACTGATAATAAATTCTGAGGGAATCCGCATAAACGACCTAAATAAAATTGAAGTCAACAGCTGATATATTTGATAAAAAAGTTAATTTTTATTGTGGATAATTATTTGTAGTATACTCAATTATATACTGCAATTTTTCATTTATATATGTCCTATGTTTTCATTTAATTAATAGAATAACAAATAATCTGACTATAATATTTACTCTTTATTTCAGGTAAATTTTTGAATCGGTATGCGTGTGTTTCAATGTGCATGTTTGTGGTTATGGGGGACATTTTGTGTACGAAATTATCTTCCGCAACTTGCCTTTAGTTTTCCTTTGATCTAAAGCATCCTTTAGTTAATTTATTACGAGTTAATTTAGGAGTATGCATGCGTGTGTGAGATACATACATTGTTGTATTGATGAATTTTCTTTTGGATAGGTGTTCGCTGTGGTGGAAACATTTTTTACAAATTTCTCCACCACAGGTTCTCTTTAGTTTTGCCTTGATCATAAGCTTTCTTTTGTTTATTGATTACGAGTAAATTTATAGGTGCGTATGCGTGTGTGTCAATAGGTTTGTCTATGTATGTGTAAGTGCCATTCGTATTGCTTCACCGAGTGCTGTTTGAGATATAGTTATTCTTGTATTGATAGATTTATATTTTAACGTCTTTTCGCTTTGTTGGACATTTTGGATACGAATTTCTCCCCCACATGTATTCTTTAATTTTTTCATGACCATAAGCATACTTTTATTGATTTATTGCGAGTTGATTTATGAGTGTCTATACGTGTGCGCCAATATGCGTGTCGTTGTATGTTTGAGTGTCATTAATTTTGGGTCACAGAGTGATGTTTGAGATGCATTCACTCTTTTATTGATGGATTTGGTTTTGAACAGGTTTTTGCTTTGGTAGATATTTTGTGTATGGAAGTCTGTCCTGCAGGTTTTCCATAGTTTTGCTTTGATTATAAGCTTTATTCTGTTCATTTATTGTGCGTTGTTTTATGAGTGCGTATTCGTGTGTTAATATGCCTGTACATAGCTTTAATTCCAGTTACGTCACAGAGTTATGTTGGCGAAATAGTTAGTCTTAAATTGACGGATTTGTTTTTGAACGGGTGCTCGCTTTGGTGGACATTTTGTGTACGAATTTCTCCACTGCATGTTGCCTTTAGTTTTTCCTTGATATAAAAGTGAATTAGTGTCAGCTTCAACGCATATTAAAACTTACGTCGAATTAGGATTGCAAAAATATGCAATTCACTGAACTTTTCGTGTCAGGGAGCAGTTGTATAGTTTCATTGTAAGTTCTACACTTGCCCACGGTATTTATCACAGCCACTGAGGTGTTATTCAACAAGGAATTGCCCATAACTAGTAAAAGAAATATATCTTTTATTATGTACAATACAGATTAAACCAGCAACACAAATAAATATATCCAACAAAAATAATTAATTTCAAACCAGTTCCCCAAATGACAAGATGGCTGTAGTATAATACACTTTTATTGAATTTGATTATTTTTATGTTATTTGCTAGTATGTGTAGCTAGTACTGCATAAGAAATATAATTTTGAAGCTTCTAAACAAATATACTACTATGAGCAGTGTTAAGATGCGTTCCAAAAGAAATTCTAACAAATCAAACAATATCAGCAAAGTGTAATTGAAATTTTTTCGCGAGACGAGAAAGCAGAAAAATTACTTTTCAAGGTTGAAGAGCATGAAATAGTTTTGCTTTACGCCAATTTTTGTGAAAAACTCGTTTACCTGTTGTAGAAGTTCACACAATTCAGTTCAGGTCTGTTGCGCAGCAGATATTTGACAGCTGTAATGTCTTCACGCTCAACTGCAATGTGAACCGGAGTATTTCCTGACTGAAAAAGTAGAAAAACTCTAATATTAAATTACAAATCAGGAAGTCATAATTTTCTCCAAAGTTAAAAATGATTTTAATTACGGATAGCATTAGTATTATGTTGAATTTAATCTTTATTAAAATGCACTCTATACCAGGCTAAAGTGGTTGAGAACTTTATTATTAAAAAGATGTTACTCAAGAAACTTTTCTCAATAAAATATTCAAATAAGAACCCATACTTCAAAAACATTATTTTGCATTAATTTTCACCATTTTGTCATTCAACCTCTCCCCAACACAATGCGCTTACGGTTAAAATAATTTTGTTAGACACGAGTCAATCAACTATAAATTCTAACTATTCGGCATTTATTCCCATTAGCAGTTGTCCGAAACCAACATACACTGATGTGTGAGTTTAGAGATAAGCAAAGTAAAAGTTCCGTGCTCACATAAAATTTAGAGAGCGAGCACAATACTGGCTTCCAGTAATTTAACTAAAATGCGTCACTCATATATATATATATATATATATATATATATATATATATATATATATATTGTATCGAATATCTTGTATAAGCAACTAAGAACAAGGTTAACATCAAAGTGGATAATGACGGCTTTATTTCTAAAATACCAAAAAATTCTACAATATTTCATGTCTATAAATCATTGTTCTTTTATTTGATTAAAAGGGTGAAAATTAAATATTAAATGATTGTGCGGGTGGTAGTAACAATTATTTAAATCAAGTTTGCGAGTTTGATGTAAACATCAATCCAATTTTATTTAAATAGCCGTCGAAAAACATAGCTAAACTACTGTCAGTCGCATGCAGTGACGCTTTTAAACCTCCCATGATCATCATCATAGTAAGACGGCAAACTGACAAGCGAGGATCCATCCCCATTGCATATTTATGAAATGCAAATTTAGATATGCGGGTATCACCTTTAATAATCACGCCTACATTATAATTGACTGGAAGTCGGCTGAACAATTTCTATGCAGTCACGAACATAAACTGTTTTCCGCCTTTGTCAAATATATATAGACAATATAATTAAACATTAATTGATTGCGCGCGTGGTGGTAACAATTCTTTAAATCAACTTTGCGAGCTTGAAGTAAACAGCAATCCCATTTTCTTTAACAAGAAGTCGAGCAATATAACATAACTACCATCAGCCGCACGAACTGAAACGTTTCGAACTTCCGTGATCATCACCGGACTACGACGGCAAACTGACTAGCGAAGATCGTTCCACATTGCAAATATATGGACGGAAAACTTAGATATGCGGCACTCACCTCTAGTAGTCTCGCCAACATTGTATGAGAATGGAAATTTCGGCTGCACAATTTCAATGCAGTCACGAAAATTAGCTATTTGCAGCTTTCGTCACACACATATCTAAAAACAATAAACTTAAACAATAATGGATTGCGCGGGTGGTGGTAAGAATTCTTCAAATCAAGTTTGCGAGCTTGAAGTAAACACCAATCCCATTGTATTAAACCAGTCATCAAACAACATAACAAAACTACCGCCAGTCGCAACGCACTGACGCGTTTCGTTTTCCGTGATCATCATCAGATTACGATGGCAAAATGTCAAGCGAAGATCGCTCCACATTGCATATATACGGAAGGAAAAAATAGATATGCGGCTCTCACCTCTAGTAGTCCCGCCAAAATTGTACGTAACTGGAAACGTCGGCTGCACAATTTCAATGCAGTTACGAATATTAGCTATTTGCAGCTTTCGTCACACACATATCTAAAGACAATAAACTTAAACAATAATGGATTGCGCGGGTGGTGGTAAGAATTCTTTAAATCAAGTTTGCCCAATTGAAGTAAGCACCAATCCAATTGTATTTAACCTGCCGACGAACAACATAACAAAACTACCGCCGTTGCAACGCACTGACGCGTTTCGACCTTCCGTGATCATCATCAGAGTACGACGGCAAACTGACTAGCGAAGATCGTTCCACATTGCCTATATATGGAAGGAAAAATTAGATATTCGGCATTCACCTCTAGTAGTCTCGCCAAAATTGTACGTGACTGGAAATGTCGGCTGCACAATTTCTATGCAGTCACGAATATTAGCTGTTTGCAGCATTCCTCACACACATATCTAAAGACAAAAAACTTAAACAAAAATGGATTGCGCGGCTGGTGGTAAGAATTATTTAAATCAAGTTTGCGAGCTCGAAATAAACACCAATCCCTTTGTATTTAACCAGTCATCAAACAACATATCAAAACTACCGCCAGTCGCAACGCACTGACGCGTATCGTTTTCCGTGATCATCATCAGATTACGACGGCAAAATGACTAGCAAAGATCGCTCCACATTGCATATATATGGAAGGAAAAATTAGATATGCGTCTCTCACCTCTAGTAGTCTCGCCAACATCGTATGAGAATAGAAATTTCGGCTGCACAATTTCAATGCAGCCACGAACATTAGCTATTTGCAGCTTTCGTCACACACATATCTAAAAACAATAAACTTAAACAATAATGGATTGCGCGGCTGGTGGTAAGAATTCTTTAAATCAAGTTTGCGAGCTTGAAGAAAACACCAATCCCATTGTATTTAACCAGTCATCAAACAACATATCAAAACTACCGCCAGTCGCAACGCACTGATGCGTATCGTTTTCCGTCATCATCATCAGATTACGACGACAAACTGACTAGCGAAGATTGCTCCACATTGCCTATTTATGCCTGGAAAAATTAGATATGCGGCTCTCACCTCTAGTAGTCCGGCCAAAATTGTACGTCACTGGAAATGTCGGCTGCAAAATTTCAATGCAGTTACGAATATTAGCTATTTGCAGCTTTCGTCACACACATATCCAAAGACAATAAACTTAAAGAATAATGGATTGCGCGGGAGATGGTAAGAATTCTTTAAATATAGTTTGCTCACTTGAAGTAAACACCAACACCATTGTATTTAACCTGTCGTCGAACAACATAACAAAACTACCGCCAGTTGCAACGCACTGACGCGTTTTGACCTTCCGTGATCATCATCAGAGTACGGCGGCAAACTGACTAGCGACGATTGATCCACATTGCATATATATGGAAGGAAAAATTAGATATGCGGCTCTCACCTCTAGTAGTCTCGCCAACATTGTACGAGACTGGAAATGTCGGCTGCACAATTTAAATGCAGTCACGAACATTAGCTGTTGGCAGCTTTCGTCACACATATATCTAAAGAAAATAAACTTAAACAATAATGGATTGCGCGGGTGGTGGTAAGAATTCTTTAAATCAAGTTTGCGAACTTGAATTAAACACCAATCCCATTGTATTTAATCAGTCATCAAAACTACCGCCAGTCGCAACGCACTGACGCGTATCGTTTCCCGTGATCATCATCAGAGTACGACGGCAAACTGACTAGCGAAGATTGCTCCACATTGCATATATATGGAAGGAAAAATTAGATATGCTGCCCTCACCTCAAGTAGTCTCGCTAACATTGTACGTGACTGGAAATGTCGGCTGCACAATTTATTTTGCAGTCACGAACATTAACTGTTTGCAGCTTTCGCCACACACACACACATATTTACATATACATATACATATATAGACAATAAAATTAATCAATAATTGATTGCGCGGGTCGTGGTAACAATTCTTTAAATCAAGTTTGCGAGCTTGAAGTAAACACAAATCCCATTTTATTTAACCAGTCATCAAACAACATAACAAAACTACCGCCAGTTGCAACGCACTGACGCGTTTCGTTTTCCATGATCATCATCAGAGTACGACCGCAAACTGACTAGCGAAGATCGTTCCACATTGCCTATATAAGGAAGGAAAAATTAGATATGCGGCTCTAACCTCTAATAGTCCCGCCAAAATTGTACGTGACTGGAAATGTCGGCTGCACAATTTCTATGCAGCCACGAACATTAACTGTTTGCAGCTTTCGCCACACACACACACATTTACATATATATATATATATATATATATATATATATATATATATATATAGTTATAGACAATACAATTAATCAATAATTGATTGCGCGGGTGGTGGTAAGAATTCTTTAAATCGAGTTTGCGCACTTGAAGTAAACCCCAACCCATTGTATTTAACCAGTCATCGAACAACATGTCAAAACTACCGCCAGTCGCAACGCACTGACGCGTTTCGACCTTCCAGGATCATCATCAGAGTAAGACGGCAAACTGACTAGCGAAGTTCGCTCCGCATTGCATATATATGGGGGGAAAAATTAGATATGCGGCTCTCACCTTTAATAGTCTCGCCAAAATTGTACTTGACTGGAAATGTGGGCAGCAATATTTCTATACACTCATGAACATTATCTGTTTGTAGCTTTTGTCACACACATATATAAAGGCATCAAACGGAAACAATAACTGTTTGCGCGGGTCTTGGTAACAATTCTTTAAATCACGTTTGCGCACTTGAAGTAAACCCCAACCCACTGTATTGAACTAGTCATCGAATAACATATCAAAACTACCGGCATCGCAACTCACTGACGCGTTTCAAACTTTCGTGATCATTATCAGAGTACGGCGGCAAACTGACTAGCAAAGATTGCTCCGCATTGCATATATATGGAAAGCAAAATTAGATATGCGGCTCTCAACTCTAGTAGTCTTGCCAACATTGTACTTGACCAGAAATGTCGGCTGCACAATTTATATGCAGTCACGAATACTAACTATTTGCAGCTTTCACCGCACACATACATATATTTACATATATATATATATATATATATATATATATATATATATATATAGACAATACAATTTAACAATAATTGATTGCGCGGGTGGTGGTAACAATTCTTTAAATCAAGTTTGCGAGCTTTAAGTAAACACCAATCCCATTGTATTTAACCAGTCGTCGAACAACATAACAAAACTACCGCCAGTCGCAACGCACTGACGCGTTTCGACCTTCCATGATCATCATCAGAGTACGACGGCAAACTGACTATCGAGGATCAAACCGCATTGCATATATATGGAAAGCAAAATTAGATATGCGGCTCTCACCTCTAGTAGTCTTGCATACATTGTACTTGACCAGAAATGTCGGCTGCACAATTTATATGCAGTCACGAATACTAACTATTTGCAGCTTTCATTCACACATACATATATTTATGTAATATATATATATATATATATATATATATATATATATATATATATATATATATATAGACAATACAATTTATCAATAACTGATTGCGCGGGTGGTGGTAACAATTCTGTAAATCAAGTTTGCGAGCTTTAAGTAAACACCAATTACATTGTATTTAAACAGTCGTCGTACAACTTAACGGAACTACCGCCAGTCGCAACGCACTGACGCGTTTCGACCAACCATGATCACCATCAAATTACGATGGCAAGCTGACTATTGAGGATCAATCCGCATTGCATATATATGGATAGCAAAATTAGATATGCGGCTCTCACTTTTAATAGTCTTGCATACATTGTACGTGACTGGAAATGTCGGCTGCACAATTTCTATGCAGTTAGGTACATTATCTTTTTGCAGATTTCTCCACACACACACTTACACACACACAGATATATATATATACATATATATATATATATATATTTATATATAGACAACACAGTTTATCAATATTTGATCGCGGGTGTTGGTAACAATTCTGCAAATCAAGTTTGCTCGCTTGAAGTAAACACCAATCCCATTGTATTTAACCAGTCGGCAAACAACATAACAAAAATACCGCCAGTCGCGACTAACTGACGCATTTAGACCTTGCATGAACATCATCATAGTACGACGGCAAACGGACTAGTGAGGATCAATTCATGTTGCATATATATGGAAGCAAAATTAGATATGCGGCTCTCACCTCTAGTAGTCTCGCCAAATTTTACGTGACTGGAATGTCGGTTGCACAATTTCTGTGCTGTCACGAACATAATATGTTTGCAACTGCGCCGCAAACACAATTAACGATTAATTGATTGCGCGGGTGGTGGTAACAGTTCTTTAGATCAAGTTTGCATGCTTGAAATAAACACCAATCCCATTTAATTTAAGCAGCCTTCCATGAGCATCATCATAGTATAGTGAATGTTATCACCGCCCGCGTAACCAATGTTAATTTTTTTATATAAATGTTTATTTCAATACCACTTACCCAACTACTTTTTTATCTGTTTAATAATGACAGATTTTGAATTTTTAATTGCAACTTTGTGTCTAAATGGATGCCATATTAATTCCACCTATAAAACAATTAATCGAGTTACATAAGTTATTATATGACTTAAATTTATGTGCAGTAGGCTACAATGTGTGCCTGCTTTTAGCCTACCAGATTTCGAAGTAGAAGTGCTCATGTTCGAGCCCTGTACGCGGCAAATTCTGGCCAATACGTGATGAGATCCCAATAAGGACGAAACCGTTCTACTATACAATTCTTAGTTTATACTGACAAATTTATGAACTTAACGGGTCAGGTGTTTTTATCTATTTGGCAACCTTGATTAAAGTAAAACCTTTTAAATGTTTTCAACTTCTAATCCGATGTTAAATTTGTTTTTAACATGCTCTCGTAGCAGAAGATTTCATTTAAGCGATTGAAATTTTTCTTAATGTTACACTTCTTTGAGGCGTAATTTAGTTCACACAAAGCCTACAATAACACAAAAATTGTATAGTTTAGAAAAGGCAATTCATCCAGTAGACCGGTTTCGTCCTTATTGGAAACTCATCATATACTGGCCAGAATTTACCGCGGACAGGACTCAAACCTGGGCACGTCTGCTTCGGAATCTGGTGCTCTAACCACTGAGCCACCTGCCGCACACTACACTGCACACAATTTTCAGTTAAATACTAACTAATGTAACTTGCTTAGTCTATTTTTCCTTTAGGTTTAGCTCATATGACATCAATTTAGACCCATAGTTCCAACTAACCATCCCAAATCTGTCATTACTGAACAGACACCACACTACATGGGGAAGTGGTATTGAAATGAACATTTATATAATTAATCGAACATTTCTTCCACGGGTGGTGATAACAATTACTATAATCAAGGTTGCGGTCTTGATATAAACACCTGACCCATTAATTACTTACATATGTCTGTATAAACCAAGACTTGTATAGTGTAGAAAAGGCAATTCATTCAGTAGACTGGTCGTCCTTATTGGAACTCATCGTGTACCGTCCGCGGTAAATTCTGGCCAGTACATGATGAGTTCCCAATAATGACGAAACCGGTCTACTGGATGAATTGCCTTTTCTACACTAAACAATTCTTAGTTTATACTGACATATGTAAGTAATTAATGGGTCAGGTGTTTATATCAAGACCGCAACCTTGATTATAATAATTGTTATCACCACCCGCGCAACCAATGTTCGTTTAATTATATAAATGTTCATTTCAATACCACTTCCCCATGTAATGTGGCGTCTGTTCAGTAATGACAGATTGGGCATGGTTAGTTGGAACTTTGGGTCTAAATGGATGCCATATGAGCTCCACCTAAAGGAAAAAATTGACTAACCAAGTTACATTAGTTAGTATATAACTGAAAATTGTGTGTAGTGTAGTGTGCGGCAGGATAGCTCGGTGGTTAGAGCACCAGATTCCGAAGCAGACGTGCCCAGGTTCGAGTCCTGTCCGCGGCAAATTCTGGCCAGTACATGATGAGTTCCCAATAAGGACGAAACCGGTCTACTGGATGAATTGCCTTTTCTACACTATACAATTCTTAGTTTATACTGACATATGTAAGTAATCAATGGGTCAGGTGTTTATATCAAGACCGCAACCTGGATTATAATAATTGTTATCACCACCCGCGGAACGAATGTTCGTTTAATAACAAAAAAATTCTATCAGACAAATGGTTATACACATTTTCTGCTTCTACCTCAATCTCTAACTTTTGTGTAACATGTTTGCAGTGCAGAAGATTAAATATAATCGTATAAATGTTTTCATATTAATATACTTGGATTTAATCTTGTGGAGGCTAAATTAATTTTTGGACATCAATTAACTCCTCATATAAAAATAAATCAATTTTTATTTTTGGACATTTGATGTTATCGCTGGTTTCGCAAAACCATATTGTGTTTTTAAAAAAATATTGTAAATTTTTTGGAAGGTTAAAATAATAGTTTTATCTGAGTTGCTGAATTGAACAAGTGGAACAGTGCGTACTATCATCTACGATATCTTTGCTAATAAATTATTGTAATCCACTCATCTATTGTTCTGATTATTTATCATTGAGAAGGATCTCAAATTTGCTTCAGGTAATTGACGTGGATATTTGTTTTTAAGGTCACCACCGTCTTGCTCTATAATCTGTGAATATCAGCGTATCCTGGTAAGCTTAACAAATATAATATTTAAACTGCAAGTAATTTAATAATATTATGGCTGGTTTATTAAATATTGAGGATACAGAGCAGTTATTAAGTGGACTTAAGGATTGTAACTTAAAAAATAGTTCAGAGGAACTTATGTGTTACAAACTAGATGATCATACCGCATATATGGATTTTCCGGGCCTGCCATCCCAGAGGCTCTCTTATGGTAGTGACCAAAGGGCCTCTACAATCTCCTAAATTAACAAGCTCCTGTTAATGATAAAAAAATATATTTCAAACTAAATAATAAAAATACTTTGAAAGGACATAACTAACAATTAAACTCATAGCAATAACGAATTGAAATTGAAAACAGATTAAAAGTTATGAAATTTGTGATTAAAAAGTGATAATTTAATGGCACTAAAATGCTTCAAATATAAAAGTGTGACGTACGGTATTCTGTGTATCTATAGACACTCCATTTTGTAACAAAATTTCAGCTATTTCAACGTATCCGCGTTTAAATGCGTGATGTATAGCCGCATCGCCATTGCTATCCCGACATGTTATATCAGCTCGATAATTTATTAATAAAATAACGCATTCTATATGTCCACCTTCAACTGCTTTAATTAATGGAGTCTTATTGTCTTTGTCTTTAGTATTTACTTTCGCATTATATTCAAGTAACTCCTGAACTATTTCTGCATGACCAAGTGAACATGCCAAATGTAATGGTGTTCTCTTGTCGCCATCTTCAGTCATCGCTACTTTTCTTACAAGCAATTTAACTTTCTCAACATCACCATTCCATACGGCCTTTGACAATTTGTCCAATTCATTTTCTTTAACGATATAACCGACCTGCGAGGGAATGCTATCATAACTTCGACTAGATATCTTTTTAGAAAACGAGCCCTTGTTGATAGAGTTACTCAAATTTAATCTAGACAAAAACCTTTTCATCATAGACCACTAAATTAAGATAAATAACATGCAGCGGCTCATTTTATTCTACGAAATTTCGGTTTTTTCATCATAATTCAAATATTTAGAAACCACATATGATTTATATTGGTCATATATAAATTGAACTTTGCTCATTAATTAACGTTATATAAAAAACGTTAAAGAACACTTTTCAAATGTTTTAAAAATAAATATTAATTGGTTTGAGGATTTATTTACTATTAATTGTTGTAAAGCTTGTACCTAGAATATTTAGAAACACAGGCAAAATACTCATCACAACGAAATAAAATAAACAGTACAAACGAACAATACATGCACTTTCATTTAGATGCTACATTTTTTAGAAAAGAATTGAATATCTTTATTTGGATTCAAACCACACATATTCCATTGTAACGACACAAATCAATCGCCGACATATTGCGTAAATTAAATTCAAATTTATTTACGTTGCACCAATGAGAAAAAGCAAATTGCCGTTTAACCACGTCTAACCACGTTTAACCAATAGTATGCAAGTACACATATTGCATGCTATTTAAGCACGGTAATTTACCATGCAAGTCAGTTGTGGCATTTGCCTTCTACCTGCTTCACGCGTGTGCGTTCTGTCGGTTGTCAATACGTGTGCGCTCTGTCGGCTGTCAGTATCTACTCATCTTGTTGCGGGATACCGGAGAGACGAGCCAATTGAGTGCAGGACCTGCAGGACACCATCCACAACACGATCACAGCTCAACCACGGGAGCAACAAATCAACCAGAGTCCACCCAAGGCTCTAGGACATCTTCAACGCTGAATACTTAAAGCGAACGCATTACCCGGCCCTCTTAAGGGCCCCCATATCAGTAACTAATCTCTATTCAGAGCACCTTAACCGAGTTTGTAACGTCGTACGGCATTTACTTGAAGCCGGGGCGTTTACACCATCAAATAATAAAATTGGAAATTGTACAATATATAAAAAAAATTATCACATCACAATAAATGTGCAATTAATATCATGTAGATAGGTATATCTCACTAGTTGTAAAATACAATATATCAATATCAGAAAGTTCGACTGAAAAGAATAATATATACAATATCAAAATCATCTAAAACTGGTCAAATGAAATCCAAATTATTGTAATTTAACAAAAATACAACGCGCATTTTTACAGATTATCACCAGGCCAATCAAAAACTACATTGTCTGACTAGACTGTTGAGGCCCCTAACCTATTAGAATCTGTAAGCCCCATAGATGCCAGATCGCTGGAAGTCCTAAAATTCACAGTAGAATCTGATAGGCTTATGAGATTATTTGCGTCATTTAGAATAGAATAGAATAGAATAGAATATCTTTATTTGGATTCAAACCACACATATTCCATCAAATAATAAAATTGGAAATTGTACAATATATAAAAAAATTATCACATCACAATAATGTGCAATTAATATCATGTAGATAGGTATATCTCACTAGTTGTACAATACAATATATCAATATCAGAAAGTTCGACTGAAAAGAATAATATATACATCATCAAATTAGGAACAATTAAGGTATAATTCGAGTGTAACATTATGCAAAAATTGAGAACCATGACTAGCAATTGATTGTATGTAATGTTAACTAATTTGAAGAAATAGTGCATAACATTTCAATTATAATAATACAAAACTTGGAAATAAAAATCTCAAGAAAATCTGTTTCCGATAACAATTATCCTTGTCTTTTATTCAACCATGAGAAAGTATTATCATAATCAAAAAAATAAAAATATCAGCAGGATTGCAGACTTTTTCAAGTTCAGTAGATAAAGTTTTAAAAGACATCTTAGATGGAGGCATTTCTCTAAGCCCCTTGGGTAATAGGTTATAAATTTTGTAGATTTTCGAGAAAGAGAATAACTTGCTCGCTACATTCCCCACCAAAGGAGGAGATATTGCCAAATGTCCAGATCTAGTTCCAACTTCATGACTCTTTCTTATCGGAGTCATATAGGCACCAGTCCACTGGTTCAAATGGAAAACTTTTATACAATAACACATCCTCCGAAACCACAGTGATTGCAATGACACAAACTGTAATCTAGAGGCGTATATAGTGCAAGAAATAGGACTAATATGTTTCACAACCTTTCTTTGTACAGCTTCTATCTTATTAGACAAACCCTTTTTTAATGGATTCCAAGTAGCGACAGCATATTCTAGTACCGGTCTAATCCATATTATATACATTTGAAGTTTTATATCATTTGATAAGATATTTCGATTTATTAGTGCCCATCTTTTCTTGGCACTGCCTACTATACTTTCAATATGTCTCTCAGCAGAAGCTGTACATTGAATAGTTATGCCTAAATCCTTAATTTCTTGCATAAGTTTAATCTCAAACACATCATTAATAACAGCATCATGAAAATAAACATAATTAAAGTTTGTTCTGTTCCCTATTTTTAAAGCTTTCGTCTTTTTATTGTTTATTCTCAGCCCTAGTGTGATCAAATATTTACTCAAATCATACAAATCTAATGTCACATTATTTTTGGAGAATTCGACATTCTTTGGATCAATTGGGAAGATTATTTTTAAATCATCAGCGAATTTGCAAACTCGACCGTTAAGGATCTTAGTTTCCAAATTTGCAAATACAATTTTAAATAAAATTGGCCCCAAGCTTGATCCCTGTGGAACTCCACTCGTTACTCGTTTCGATTTTGATATCAAATCGTTTACTTGAATACTCATTCGTCGATTATATAGATAGTATTTAAGTAATCTAAAAATATTCGGATCAATATTCAACAAACTAATCGCATTCAAAATAGCATCAAAAGATATAGAGTCAAAAGCTTTTGAGATATCTATAAATACAATTAATGCATCTAACTTATTCTCGTCTAATGTGATTACATGTTTCCACATGGAAAGCATATTAGTAGTTGTCGATCTACCTTTCGTAAAGCCATGTTGACATAAGTCAAAATCAGCCGGTAACATACGTTCTAAATGATCTAGTATCAATCGTTCTATTATCTTCAAAAACGAAGGGATAATAGAGATTAATCTATAATCACTGGCGCACGTTGGCTTACTAACTTTTGGCAACGGCTTTGCTACTATCGTTAATATATCGATTGGTAATTTCCCATTCTTCAAAATTCTATTTATAAAGTTGCAGAGCACATACCTAAATGTTAAGGGTAATTGAATCAGATTATCAATCGAAATACCAAGGTGAACTTTTTGTTTTTTTATTTGATTTTTAACATCAATTTTATCAATTCATCACTGTCAATAACAAGTCCTGATTCCTGGTCTCCCAAAGGATCAGGTATTTCCATAAGATTTCTTTCATTCTGTGGATTACATATCAAATTGCCAAAAACATCATCCAATTCACAGAGAAATTCGTGCTCAGTTTTATCCACAGGTAATATAAGCTTTAACTTTTCCTTATATTTACTATAATCTGTGAGGAGTTTGTATCCTAGTCTAGGATTACTCTTCATTTTGGCCAAAATAATTCGTTCTGATCTTTGCCGAATTTAAGTTCAAGTCCGCTATGTCCTGCACTAACCTACTTGTGTCCTCAAATTTAATATCGGTATTCATGAATATATGAGATAACAATTAAATCGATACTTACTGTTAGGCAATCGGAAAGTGAAAGTCGGAAGCTGTTCCGCACAGTAATTAATCTAGAAAGATGGAAAACTTGAACCAAAGATGCAAACAAATATACCTGTTCCTAGGCTCCTGTTCCTTTCTGTTTTATATTAGAACAAAAAGGCAATTGATGGAGCAATATATTTGATGATGAAATATTCGTTTAATCAAGAAATTGTGAAAATGCAGCAGACCAAAATTTACAATACCAGACACAGAGCGAGATACTCGAAAACTGAAAATAGCGCACAATATAAAATCAAGTATTTAAATGTAGAGGTTAAATTAATTATTGGACACCAATTAACCTCTCATATAAAAAGAAATAAATTTTTACTTTTGGACATTTGATGTTATCGCTGGTTTCGTAAAACAATATTGTAATTTTTTTTGGAAGTTCTTTTGTTAATATTGTCGAATTTTGGACTTTTCTTGTCGAAGGAAAGTTAGAGAGTTTTTGAACGGAGTTGCTGAATTGCCTAAGCGGGACACTGCGTGGTTCCATCTCCGACTCTTTGTGAATAAAACATTATAATCTTCTTTTCGATTTGATCTTTTTAATTATCAGCGAAAAGAACCACAAATTTGCTTTGGGTATTTAACACTACCTCCAAACTCTTCAAATGGGCCCGTCTGATCTGTTTTAAGACTAACAATCCCACTCTCCAACTCACGTTATTCAAGGTCTACGTTCTGCCCCTCATTTCCTACGCCAGCGAATTCTACTGTCCTCTAACCCTCGCCTCCTCCTACACTATTGAACAGATATCCTCCAGATTTCTAAAACGAGTCTTCCCGAAATGCCAAAACTATAGGGAACGCCTTCTTCTGGCAAACCTTCTTCCGCTTTGGTTCACCCGTCACCTTCGCGTCATTTCTTTTATCCACAAGATCACAACCTGCTTACCACTCTCCAATTTTGCCCACCCCAGTCACCACTATGCCACACGTTCTAGTAACTCTTCTATCCAAGCCTACCATACCCCCACCATATTTAAAAAAATCTATCTCTTCTCCAAAGCCACTAATGTCTTCAACGCTCTCCCCACAGACATAAAACTCCTACCCCAGCACGAATTCAAAAAGGCAGCCCATCAGTACTTCTTCAACAAATTTCTTTGTGATACGACCGATTGGAAACGAAACTGGTTCCTTCTCAATCCATAACATTTACTTCACCCCAGGCTATCCTCTTTACTAACTTCGTAGGGTTAAATCCATCAGGCAGCCATCTTCCACTCTACCTCTCTTGTCTTATTCTTTTCTTCTAGATTCACTAATACCACCTCTCAGCCCATTCCTAACCCCATTATATCCACGTTGTGGATACTCTACTACGTTTTGCTCATCCAACTCTTTTCTTTCTTTCTTGTTTCAGCGGAGGACCGGAAACCCAACAGCCCTACCGATCCACCAACGGTTCGCTTCGGACTTCGACTCTCCCTGGTCTTATTTTAATCTCGATCACGTTCTACAGATGCCTGCGATCCTTGCAAGACTCGCTCGCCTCAATCCTGCCGACTCCATCAATTCATTCGTCACGACAATGGACTCCAACGGTCGACGTCTACCTCCGGGCCGCCATCTTTTCATCTTCATCTTTGTTTTCGATCTCACATTCACCTTGAAGATCTGATACTTCACGGACTATCTCCAATTGATCTTGTCTAGTCAAATGGAACTTCGCTTATATTTATTTTTCACCAGATTGAACTATCTTGATGTTAATGATAACTTTTCCCCTCCCCAACCCCTCCCCCTGCTATTAAATACTTTGCTAGTCACAATTCCACTCACCTCCACATATCCTACCCTTGATTTGCTATTTCAATGATTGGGCCAGTTGGCCTTTGATGCCAAATAAATGTATTATTATTATTATTATTATTATTATTAAATATTATTATTATTTAATTATTAACTCAGTATCCTGTTGATATCAGCGTATCCGGGTAAGCTTATTTAATATAATATATAAATTGCAAGTAATTAAATAATATCATGTCTGGTTTATTAAATACTGAGGATACAGAGCAGTTGGCTAGTGGACTTAAGGATTGTAGCTTAAGAGATAGTTCAGAGGAACTTAAGTGTTCCAAGATAGATGATCATTCCGCATATATGGATTTTCCGGGCCTGGCATCCAAGAGACCCCCTTATGGTAGTGACCAAAGGGCCTCTACAAAAAATGGCGACCGCGCCAGGATCCTTTATGCGGAAAGATATGATGTAGATGATCGTTTTTGCCGCAATTCTATGGATAGCAATGTTAAGCTCACCATGTACAGACCAGACAACCATTCTGAATGGGTCGAAGAAGCAAAATTTTATTTTAAACTAAAACGGATGACCGACCCTATAGAAAGGTTTGCCTCGGCCTGGTGGTGCTTACCTGAGCCATTAAAAAAGAATCTGTTTAGACTCAGGAATTTTGTTACTGAGAACGAACCAGAAAATGCATTTGAGCTTCTAGTAGAAGAACTCCATGGACGATATCAACCCGAGAGGATTGAACGGATGACTGACTTATTACGTCAGGAAAAGATGGGAAATCTACTTCCATCTGAATTTTATGACAGACTTATTTCAAAATCCATCGGGCTTGATATATCTGAGGAAGTTATAAATAGTATATTTGTAGCAGAATTGCCTGCTAGACTAAGAGCCACCTTGGATGTATATGATACATTGGAACTAGAGTGGCCCAAGAAGCTCAAAGGGTTGGACAAAGTGTATCGTCAGAAGGAACCTAAGGTGTATGCAGTAACCGCAGATTCACGCCTGGAGCAGCAACTCAGACATCTCTCAGAGAGACTCCTGACCATAGAGAATGAATTAAGTACCCTCCGCAGGGATGTGGGTTGGATAAAAAACAATAAGGAAAGTTCCAACAGAAGTAGGGTAAATTCTCGGAGTCAACGTTCAAATTCCAAGCATTGGAGAGGCGAATCGCGTGAGAGTGTACAAGGACCACGCGAGTGGTGCATATCGCATCGTAAATACGCCGAGTTTGGAAAATGTCAGGAGGGGGATGCACGTTTCCAAAGTTGGGTGGTCCCCGATGGAAAGGAAGTAGTCTTCCTGTAGCCTGGTCGAAGCTGCCGGAAAACTAATGAAGCCCCCGCTAATAGGAGCCGTAGGGGGGTTGCGCATGCAAGGCTCCAAGGTATGCATATTCGTGGCATACTAAAATCATCGAAGTTAGGTTCGGAAGCTTCGATGGAAGAGACGCGCAGTAATACAGTCCGTAAATCTGTTAGATTTCGGCTGGCAGGTAATCTTAAAGAGGTTGCTGGTTATAGCAACAATAAGTTCGTTATAACTGATGAACTTAGCGGCTTAAATTTCTTAATAGACACGGGTGCAGAGGTGAGCATAGTTCGATCTGATGTGGTGGAAATTGATAGCCCCACATTCGATTACCAACTATGGGCTGCTAATGGAAGTCCAATTGAGGTTAAGGGAGTTAAAGAATTGTCAGTGACATTGGGGCAGAAATCTCCATTTACGTGGAATTTTCTGGTCGCTGATATAAAGGATAACATCATTGGGATGGACTTTTTGATCCATTTTAATCTCGCTTTAGATCCCAAATCTAGGACCATTGGACAAGGCACTGGGATAGTGACTTATGCTGAGACTGGGACCTCAGTAGTTAGGTCAGTGAGACTACCCAGACCCGTCGTCGCCGATGACTTGGCGGATGTCATCGAGAAACACCTGGCCGTGTTTCTGCCATTCAATGCTAAACGCAAGGGTTTAAAGACAGGCATAGAACACCAAATCGAGTTGGTGGAACCACTACCTTGTTCGCCGAAGGCTCAACCGTTAGCACAACATAAGCAGCAGGTTGCTATTGAAGAATTTAAGCGGTTGAGAGAAGAAGGAATTTGTAGGCGTTCAAATTCCAACTTTGCATCTCCAATAGTGGTTGTTCCCAAACCTGAACCAGGTCAATGGAGGGTTTGTGGTAACTATCGTCTATTGAATTCGGTAACGAAAGGTGATTCGTATCCTCTACCGAACCAGAGTACTTTGCTCAGGGATATAATGGGGTATGAGGTATATACAACGTTAGATCTGCAGAAGGCGTACTATCAAGTACCTATGGAGGCAGAATCTATACCGCTCACAGCAGTGCGATTCCCTGGAGGAGAATCGCATGAATTCTTATGTATGCCTTTGGTAGTGAAACCAGAAAAGAGTAGGATTGGTTGCTCTACCGTAAAATATCTTGGACACACAATTTCCAAGAATGGAATCAAGCCCTTGGAAGACAAGATACAAGCAATCAAGGATGTGCCAGAACCCAGAACTGTACGCCAGTTGCGTAGATTTTAGGCATGATTAGCTACTATCGTCGTTTTATACCAGGTTTAGCTGGAATTTTGGGGTCGCTAACTCGACATTTAGTTCGTGAATGGAGCACGATCAAGAAGTTCTGGCCTATTAATTTTAGCCAAGACGACAAGTAAAAATTCTAGAGGGCCAAAGATATGTTAAGCCAAATAAACACATTAGCATCTGTGGATTGGACTAAGCCGTTTGAGCTTGTCACAGATGCTTTTGATGTAGCCATAGGAGCAGTGTTACATCAACGGACAAATGGTATAGTCAAGCCGATTGGATTCTATAGTCGGAAACTCCAAGATCGCGAGAAGCGATATGATACGCTTGGAAAGGAGTTACTAGCAGTTTATTCTGCAGTGTTGCATTTTGAGCACTACCTAGATGGACATCAGTTTATGGTATTAACTGATCATGAACCGTTGTTGAGTATCCTTGGGAAAGCGAATAGGCTTAATTATTCTCGGCGGGTGAATTCACAAATAACCCGACTCGCAGAATTTGATTTTACCATTAGTCATATCTCAGGAAAAGATAATGTGGTGGCAGATACTCTCAGTAGACCAGACGTATCAGATGAAGATATGATTCGTTCAGAGTCACTCGTATGCTCTATTGTATCTTCTAATGATTTTGTCCAGCAATTGATGGAAGCACAAGGTCTTGATCCTTTAGTAGCTGTGTTGGAAAAGAATCCTACATATACACGCAGGAAGATTGGAGATAAGTGGTTATTATGTGAAATCTCCAGGAGCCAACCTAGACCTTATGTACCGTTAGAATTAAGGTATAAGGTAATTCAGCAGCTACATGAATTCAGTCATCCTTCCATTAAGGCAACTATCAGGATGGTCACTGATAGATATGTATGGCCAAAGATGTCGAAAGACATAAGAGCCTAGGTAAGGACATGTGCCCGGTGTCAAACTTGTAAAGTTTGGCGTCATACCAAAACTGAAATTAAAACGATTGGTATACCAGCGGGTCGTTTCATGCATGTTCATATTGATATAGTAGAAATGCCTGAGATTTCTGGCCAAAAGTATTTACTCACGATGGTCGATCGGTTCAGTCGTCAGTTTGAGGTAGCAATCCTGAAGGACATGACAGCTCAAGAAGTCTTACTTATGTTCTTGCATAATTGGGTGTCGCGATATGGTGTACCGGTAAGGGTAACTACTGATCGTGGTAGTCAGTTTATGTCTGAACTGTTTATCAGATCATTGAATACAATGGGGATAGAAGTAAGACACACATGTGCTTATAATCCCAGAGCTAATGGGATGGTTGAGAGACTGCACAGGGAGCTGAAGGCTGCATTACGCTGCACCGGTGGATCCAGTTGGATACATGATTTGCCCATAGTTTTGTTGGCAATGCGAAACAGATACAGAGTTCAGTTAGGAACATCCATAGCAGAACTTGTTTATGGAGAGCCATTGAGGTTACCTGGAGATCTTCTAATAGAAGCTCCAAGTTGTCTCGATTGGGCCTCTAGTTCAGTAGATTGGTTTGTTGGAGCATTGAGAGATAAAATGAGTCGTTTAGCTCCAACCAAAACTAGAAGTCCAAAGTCCAAATGCTATGTATCTTCAGATTTAAAGCTGGCATCGCATGTATATATAACTAACGAAAACAGACAGAATTGTCTGACTCCATTCTATAAGGGGCCATTTAAAGTCAATCATATGACTGAGAAAAATGCATTTATAGAAGTAAATGGCACTGTAGAATGTGTAACACTGGATCGCTGTATTCCACAGTTTATTTGGACGGAGGAGGAGACTGAGGAACAGTATTCACCGAAGTACCCAGAAGTTGAGGCGAGATGTGACTCAGAAATTGGTGAGAAAAACGAAGAGTCGAATAAATATGGTAAAGAAGTAAAGATTAAAACCAAGACAACTGAGAATAAAGAACAATGCGATATGAATATGAAATCTGGTGAAGTACCAGCACAACTTGTTGAAACTCGGTCTGGAAGAATCATCAAGAAACCGAAGAATGAAGACTACATCATGTATGGTTAATCATCTTAAACATGAGGGTGTATGTAGAGGTTAAATTAATTATTGGACACCAATTAACCTCTCATATAAAAATAAATCAATTTTTATTTTTGGACATTTGATGTTATCGCTGGTTTCGTAAAACAATATTGTAATTTTTGAAAAATATTGTAATTTTTTTGGAAGTTCTTTTGTTCATATTGTCGAAGTTTTGGACTTGTCTTGTCGAAGGAAAGTTAGAGAGTTTTTGAACTGAGTTGCTGAATTGCACAAGCGGGACACTGCGTGGTTCCATCTCCGACTCTTTGTGAATAAAACATTATAATCTTCTTGTCGATTTGATCTTTTTAATTATCAGCGAAAAGAACCACAAATTTGCTTTGGGTATTTAACGTAAATATTTGTTTTAAGGTCTCAATCATTCTGGTTCAGTATCCTGTGGATATCAGCGTATCCGGGTAAGCTTACTTAATTAATATAATATATAAATTGCAAGTAATTTAATAATATCATGTCTGGTTTATTAAATACTGAGGATACAGAGCAGTTGGCTAGCGGACTTAAGGATTGTAGCTTAAGAGATAGTTCAGAGGAACTTAAGTGTTCCAAGATGGATGATCATTCCGCATATATGGATTTTCCGGGCCTGGTATCCAAGAGACCCCTTTATGCTAGTGACCAAAGGGCCTCTAGATAAACAAAGAATGTTCTGGAAAATCAAAAGAAAAAATTCTTTTTAAATAAAATTCGTTACAATCAGCTATGATGGTTTAAATTTATCAGTCAATGTTACTTTACATAAGGCGGAGGATTTAACATCCTCTACATACAACACCTTCTCAAAAAAGGAACGGCTAGTAATAGACGTAATCATAATTCTTCGGCTGACGTTGTACTCTTCCAGAATGAGTTGTGCATACTGGCGCCTCTGACGTCGTCATCTCGCCCGGTACAACATTCACTGGGTCTTCAAAATTATCTGGTATCGACAAATAGTTTTCATGCTGTGATTCAGTAGAATAAGATTTTGCTATATTAGACAACGCTTCTTCAGAGTTCTGCATTTCATTATGTGCCTGTATGGTGGGATTGCACACATCAGATTTGCCCATGGAACGGTCATTCAACACACCTGTTAATTCAGTCATACCGTCAATCCAGATAAACTGGGGAATACAACGATCCAACGTAACACAATCCTCAATGCCATTTATTTCTATGATGACATTCTTGTCAGTCATCTTCTTGACCTTATATGGTCCTTTATAAAATGGAGTTAGGCAGTTCTTCCTATTCTCATTAGTTATATACACATGCGAAGCCGATTTTAAATCAGAGGACACATAGCCTTTGGTTATAGCTTTTCTAGTCTTGGTCGGGGCCAAACGACACATCTTGTTTCTTAGTGCTCCTACAAACCAATCTACATAACTAGAAGCCCAATCAAGACTACTTGGAGTTTCTATTAGAAGATCTCCAGGCAACCTTAATGGTTCTCCATAAACCAATTCTGCTATGGAAGTTCCTAATTGTGCCCTATATCTGTTGCGCATGGCGAGTAGTACTATAGGAAGATCGTGTATCCAGCTTGTTCCACTAGTACACCTTAATGCAGCTTTCAGTTCACGATGTAGCCTTTCTACCATCCCATTCGCTCGTGGGTTATACGCGCTAGTATGTATTATAGTGGTTCCCATGATGTTGAGGGATCTTACGAAAAGCTCTGACATAAATTGACTACCACGATCACTAGTGACTTTTTCCGGAACACCATAACGCGATATCCAATTATGTAGAAACGCGAACAAGACTTCTTGCGCTGTCATGTCTTTTAAAATCGCCACTTCAAATTGACGACTAAATCTATCTACCATAGTCAGCAAGTATTTATTTCCATTTACTTCAGGCATCTCGACAATGTCTATGTGTACGTGTCTGAACCGTCCAATTGGTATTCCAATGTTCTTTATCTCGGTTCTGGTATGTCTCCACACCTTACACGTTTGACACTTGGCACAGGCTCTTACCCATACCCGTATGTCTTTAGACATGTGCGGCCATACGTATCTGTCGTTGATTAATCGAATGGTGGCTTTAATGGATGGATGACCCATGTCATGTAACACTTGGATAATCTTGGCCCGTAACTCCAATGGCACATATGGTCGTGGTTGACTTCTAGATGTTTCGCATAACAACCACTTGCCACTTATGAGCTTACGAACATATCCTGGTCTTTTGGACAATACTAATGTAAAGGGATCCGATCCTTGCGCTTCCTCGATTTGACTAACGAAATCGTGCATTGATTCATCTAAACTTTTCAATGGACCTTGAAATATCATCTCGACATCAGCTTCATTCGGTCGGCTAAGTGCATCGGCCACCACATTCTCCTTACCAGCAATATGAGACACAGTGAAATCGAACTCTGCTAACCGTGTTATTTGGGAATTTACTCTACGAGAGTAATTAAGCCTAGCTGTTTTACCAAGTATGCTGATCAATGGCTTATGATCGGTCAATAACTTAAACTTGTGACCATCTAAGTAATGCTCGAAGTGTATCACTGCGGCATACACTGCTAGAAGCTCTTTGCCAAACGTATCATAACGTTTTTCTCGATCATTAAGCTTACGGCTATAAAACCCAATCGGTCTTACTATGTCCTGATCTCTTTGCTGTAGCACTGCCCCTAATGCAACATCTGAGGCATCTGTGATTAGTTCGAAAGGTTTTTCCCAATCTACAGGTGCTAATGTGGTTACGTCACTTAACATATCCTTGGCCTTTTGGAAATTTTCTCGGTCTTCTTGACTCAAGTTTATAGGCCAAGACTTCTTGATCGTGCTCTTTTCACGAGTGAGATGGCTTGTTAACGATCCAAGAATTCCGGCTAGACCTGGAATGAATCGACGATAATAGCTGATCATACCCAAGAACCTTCGCAACTGGCGTACGGTTCGGGGTTCCGTTACGTCCTTAATAGCTGGACCTTATCTTCCAAAGGTTTAATTCCGTCTTTGGAAAGTATATGACCAAGGTATTTAACTGAAGAGCAACCGATATTACTCTTATTAGGTTTGACCACTAATCCATATTGTTCCAGCCTGGTCAAAACCGTTTCCAAATGCGTACGATGTTCATCTCGTGAGCGACTAAAAATTATTATGTCGTCTATATATACCCTCGCAAATGGACAATTCTGAAGGATTTCTTCAGCCAAACGCTGGAATGTCTGACTGGCATTTTTCAAACCAAAAGGCATTCGAAGAAATTCATGCGATCCCCCTCCTGGAAATCTGACTGCGGTGAGTGGTATCGAACTTTCTTCCATTGGTACCTGATAGTACGCTTTCTGGAGATCTAAAGTTGAATAAACCTTATATCCCATTATATCTCGGAGCAAAGTACTCTGGTTAGGGAGAGGATAAGAATCACCCTTCGTCACTGAGTTTAATAGACGATAATTCCCACAAACCCTCCATTGACCCGGTTCAGGTTTGGGAACTACCACTATTGGGGAAGCAAAATTGGAATTTGACCTTCTACAAATCCCCTCTTCGCGCAATTGGTGAAATTCGGACAAAGCAACTTGTTGCTTGTGTTGTGCCAATGGTTGAGCCTTTGGTGAACAAGGCAACGGAGCCACCAATTCTATTTGGTGTTCTACTCCTGTCTTCAAACCTATCCTTTTGGCACTGAAAGGTTGAAACACTGCTAGGTGCTTCTCGATTATATCGGCAAAGTCATGTGCGACTGATGGACGAGGTAAGAGGACTGTTCTAACTGCCGACGTGTTAGACTCAGTAGGTGTTGCTATCCCTACGCCTTCTGCGATAGTCCTAGCCTTGGGGTCTAATGTCAGCTTGAAATGTGTCAAGAAATCCATGCCAATGATATGGTCCTTGACATCGGCTACTAGAAAATTCCATCGGAAGGAAGATTTCTGGCCTAATGTTACCGACATTTCTTTCATCCCTTTTACTCCAATCGGACTACCGTTAGCGGCCCATAGTTGATAATCAAATGTGGGGCAATCTGCTTCCACCACGTCTGACCTAACTATGCTTACCTCAGCACCCGTATCAATGAGAAATTCTAATCCAGATAGTTCATCCTTAATAATGAACTTGTTGCTGGACAATCCGGCAATGTTTTCCAGATCTCCGCTTAGTGAGAATCGGACTCTCTTGCCTTCTATCTCGGTGCTATTTGCTCTAGTCGCATCTTTAGCTTTGAGTATGCCTTTTAAAGGCATATCTGGGAGCCTTTGCAATGGAACCCCCCTACGGCTCCTACCAGCGGGGGTAGTTTCCTTTTCCCGGTGACGGATTTTTTTCTACCGGTTTTGTGCTTCCTTTCCATTTGGGTCCATCTAATCGCGGGTAAATACAATTTTTATTTTGGCACTTCGCACTGCGTCCGTATTCGCAATGTGCCTTACACCATCCGCGTGGCCCTTTGAAGCGTTGACTCGTGTGACTCCCTCGACGTCTGGTGTATCTATCCTGACTCTGAAGTTGTGCAATATCACTACATAAGCTAGCAACTTCTCTACATAAGAAACGCAAGGTTTCTTGTATGGTCAGGTTGATTTCGGTATCTGCCCTGACCGGCTGCATCGTTACAGAATCTGCTATTACAGCATGTACTTGTGGTTCTTGCTGTTTATACGCGCTGTCTAACCCTCTGAGTTTTGTTGGCCAATCTATGCTCATTGGGTCAAATACTTCCAATGTTGTTCTAAGCCTACTTGGTAGCTCAGCTGTAAAAATGGAGTTGACAACATCTCTAGATATATTTAACATGGAAGCTTTAGTGCTGAGGCGTTCATAAAATTCGGATGGTAATTGACGCCCCATTTTTTCTAAGCGTAATAATTTGCACATTTGCGCTGATCTTCCAGGCTGATATCTCTGTTGAATTTCAGCCATTAATAACTCAAAAGCATTGTACGGCTTTTCTTCCACAGTTCTGTCTCTGAAATTTTCCAAAGCATTTCGGAAATTTTCAGGCAATGCCATCCATGCTGCAACAAATTTCTCCATAGGGTTTACGATATTATAAGCACTGAATATCATTTGGGCATCTCCTACCCAACTTGAATGTTTTTCTGATTTATACTGTGGTAGACTTAAAATTCTTGGAATGGCGCGGTCGCCAAATTTTGTTGAGGCCCCTAACCTATTAGGGTCTGTAAGCCCCATAGATGCCAGATCGCTGGAAGTCCTAAAATTCACAATAGAATCTGATAGGATTATATGATTATTTGCGTCATATAAGTTCAAGTCCGCTATGTCCTGCACTAACCTACTTGTGTCCTCAAATTTAATATCGGTATCCATGAATATATGAGATAACAATTAAATCGATACTTACTGTTAGGCAATCGGAATGCGAAAGTCGGAAGTCTGTTCCACACAGCAATTAATCTAGGATGATGTAAATAACTTGAACCAAAGATGCAATCAAATATACCTGTTCCTAGGCTCCTGTTCCTTTCTGTTTTATATTAGAACAAAAAGGCAATTGATGGAGCAATATATTTGATTATGAAATATTCGTTTAATAAAAAAATTGTGAAAATTCAGCAGACCAAAATTTATAATACCAGACACAGAGCGAGATACTCGAAAACTAAAAATAGCGCACAATTTAACATCAAGTATTTAAACAAAGAATGTTCTGGAAAATAAAAAGAAAAAAATCTTTTTAAATAAAATTCTTTACAATCAGCTATGGTGGTTTAAATTTATCAGTCAATGTTATTTTACATAAGGCGGAGGATTTAACATCCTCCACAAGACTATTGACAAATCAATAGATACATTCAATTTGTTTCACAACGTTTCTTTGTAGAAGCTGTACAAAGAAAATTTGTGAAACAAATTAGTCCTATCTCCTGCACTATATACACCACTAGACTACACTTTGTATCACTGCATCCTTTATGGTTTCGGAGGATGTGCTATTGCATGAAAGTTTTCCATTTGAACAGTGGACTGGTGTCTATATAAATCAAATAAGAAAGAGTCATAAAATTGGAACGATATCTGGTCATTTTGCAATATCTCCACCTTTGGTGGGGAATTTTGCGAGCAAGCTATTCTCTTTTTCAAAAATTTACAAAATTTACAATCAATTGCCAAAGGGGCTTAGAGAAACGCCTCCATCTAAAATGTCTTTTAAATTTTTATCTACCGAACTAGAAAAAGTGTTCAATCCTGCTGATATTTTTAATTTTGATTATGATAATACTTTCTCATGGTTAAATAAAAGACAGGATTAATTGTGTTTCAGCAGCATAATTTCTCGAGATTCTATCTTCAAATTTTTTATTATTAAAACTGAAATGTTATGCATTATATCATCTTGTTAATCAACAATGCATAAAATCAATTATTAGTCATGGTTCCATTTTTTTCTTGCAAAATGTTACACTCGAATTATACCTCAATTTTTTCTATTTTTGATGAAGAATCTATCACTATTTACAGCTGAACTTTCTGATGCTGATAAATTGTACAGCACAACTAATTGCACATATTTATGTGATGTGATATCTTTTTATATTGTACATTTTCTAATTTTATTATTTGATGGAACATGTGTGGTTTGAATCCAAATAAAGATATTCTATTATATTCTAATGCATATATTTTTATATACATTTGCTAGCTTCTTTTACCTTCGCAGTCTGTGTCTATGTTTGCAGACTATACACTGTAAACGCCCCAGCTTCAAGTAAATGCCGTACGACGTTACAAACTCGGTTAAAGTGTTGTGGATATAGAGTTATTGTTCTGATAGGGGGCCCTTAACATGGCCGGTCGTGCGTTCTCCGGCAAATGCCGAGAAAGATCCTTCAGAGTGAAGATGTCCTAGAGCCTTGGGTTGACTCTGGCTGTGGTTCCTTCTGTTGTTGCGTTGTAATCTCGATGTGGAAACTTCGTTGAAGTTCTGCATTAATTGGCTCGTCTCGCTGGTTGTACAGCATGATGTTGCCAATTGTTGGTGAAGACAATCCAATAACCAGCGTATGTAATGACAGCCGACAGCACGCACACGTAACGCAAAGCAGAAGGCAAATGCGACAACTGAACTGCATGGTAAATTTGCCGTGCTTAAATAGCCATGCCATAGTCTACTTGCACACTATTGGTTAACGACAAGTTTCGCTTTTTTCTCATTGGTGCAACGTAAATAAAATTGAATTTAATTTACGCAATATGTCGGCAATTAATTTGTTTCGTTACAACATGATGTCACAATTGAACAAATTTCTGTCAAATATCTGATAAACTCTAAATCGGCTTACTGCCCTTATCGGGTGCATCTGGAAAATTGTGATTTCTTAATTTAAAAAGCACATTTATACGGTGGTCAAACTATTGTGTTTCCTGCTAAATACACCAGAAAATTTCGTTGAGCGCTCCAATAAAGCGCTTGCAATATCTTGTGTCTGCCAACCTGTGCTAGTATTTTAAAAATAATAATAATGTAAACGCCCCAGTTTCAAGTAAATGTCGTACGACTTTACAAAGTTAGTTTGAGTGCCATAAATACTAATTTAGTACTGTTGGGGGCCCTTAACAGGGCCGGTCTTGCGTCTCTGTCAAATGCCGAGAAGGTGCGTTGGTGTAGCGGTGTCCTGAAGTACTCCTAGGCTCTTGAGACAAGCTCGGGTTGACTTGGGTTGTGGTTCCTTTTGTTGTGGCGTTGAAATCTCGCTGAGTAAACTCATTGAAGTTCTACAGTAATTGGCTCGTCACTCTAGTTGTACAGCAGCAAGATTGGCGTGACTGAAATTGCCAATGTGTGCGTAGCAAGGCCAAAAATAAGCGTATGTAAAAGGTAACAGATAGCACGTCGGATAAACGCACAGCAGAAGGCAAACGCGACAAATGACTTGCATGGTAAATTCACCGTGCTTAAATAGCCTTGATTGGCTACTTGCACAGTATTGGTTAATGGCAAGTTTCGCTTTTTTCTCATTGGTGCAGCGTAAATCGAATTAAATTTAATTCACGCAATTGGTCGGCAATTGCATAGTAACGTTACATCACTTTCCTCTCTGAAAAAAATCCTCTCGGCGAGGCTAGATCAGAAATGCATGGCAGAGTTCGAACCAAGTTAATCAAAAAATAAAGTACCATAAATGCTGGGCTGAAGTAGGCTTGTTGGTTGCTTTAACAATGATGAGATGCCAAGTAACCACCAGCAATTGCTACACAAATTGTAAGCTCTAGTGGCCAGTCATACCGCGTGAGGCAAAATAAAGCAGTGTAATATGTGGGAGCCGCAGCTTGAGTATTTCGAGGTAAATCGCCTCTGAAGTTGCCAATTTTAAGTTAAAACCTAGGCAGGCTGGATCGTGTGTGCTCGACATTGTGGTCACAATATTTGAAGAGTGGTCTCTGTGCAACTGATAAAGTTGACATATGCATTGGAAATGACCTGTACCATGATATAAAGCTGATAACTACTTAGTGTTGCTACAAGAAAGCGTTAGCTCTAAGTAACTTGTCATACCAAAATAGTCAGTGTGATGTCAGGTGTGAGACATACATTATAATGTAAAAAAATATATATATAAAAATCAAAGGTAACTACATAAAATAAATATGTACTCGAACATTTCCTCAGAGATGGCACAATTCCAAAGAACTGTTCAAAAATTTTACACAATTTTAAGTTTCGAACAGCTGGTTATTCCACGTGAGATAAATGCGAAAAATAACGTAAAGTTGAAAATTTGGATACGTAGAATAACGAAAACTTAATGTTACAAAAATATCAATTACGCATTATGCAAAGCAAGCTTTTGAGATTTTAGGCAGATAGAACCTGAGGCGTGTGTAAAATTTTGAATGCTCCAAGGATCTGGCGGTTCGATAAACGGTTTCAACCTGTCTATGCTTACTGATATCGGTGTCGCGCCTTGCATGTTAATAAAGGATTTGGATTGCCTGAGCGAAATCGGGTAAGGAATGCGATACTTTGGTTGTAGTGGTGCAACAGCAGTGTCATTGCGAACAAGTACTCTCTTGCAGCTGTGGGGCTGTGGGTGAACAAAGACTGGACAAGTCGATCTTCTCGGCTGCTGTTCAGACATGTTACCAAAATAAAGTCGGAGGCGAGTAGATTCGTCTTGTGCGTCATCCTGTGCGGGTAGTAGACGTGAGAGCTGACTAGGCAGGCGCAGATCCATGCCATACAAGAGTTGTGACGCAGACACATTAATGGATTCACGAGTACGGGAACGCATGGCAAGCAGTTGTCATTAATAGACGAGGATGCTAAAGCAGCTTTGAGTTACCTAAGCATTCTCTCTACCATACCGTTAGCTTGAGGATGGTAGGCAGTTGTCTGGCTTAAAGTGCATCCCATGTACCGGAAGGTGGTTTTGAAACGATCCGTGATGACCTCATTGGAAATACCATAATTGGATATCCATGCAGAGATAAAACCGTTAGTTACTTCGTCTGCAGAAATGGTACCAAGAGGGAATGCCGCAGGCCACCGTGTTAATCTACCAATCATAATTAGAATGTAGCTGATATCTTGAACCTTGGTCAGATGAAGTATGTTGATGTGGACGATGGCTAGGCGAGAAGTAGTTCGGAAATGTTGCAACTTAGAACGAGTGTGCCTTGTGATCTTGTTTTTCTGGCAAATGGCACACTCGGAGACAAATCCTTTAGCGTTCTGCCTAAGTCTGTGACCCCAGAAACGATCTGTGAGAAGTCGGACAAGCGCTTGGCTTCCTGAGTGAGAAATTGAGTGAATTGAGTCGAAAACTGTTCTCTGAAGGCTGGTCGGCAGAACTGGCTTGTTGGGCTGCGTACCCGTGAAGTAAACAATTGGTAAGCTTTTCAAGAGACGGCATATGAACTTGGTTGGGTGACGGGCTATTGATCTTTGAATGTGAATGTCACCACGCTGTTCCGTTCGCAGAAAAGATGCTGTTAGTGCAGATCAACTGAATGTCACGGAGTTGACAGTGAATGGCGACGGTGAAGATGGTTGTAGCGAGACGTCTGGCCTGAAAAAGGCATCTGCAGTGAAGTTTTGTTTGTCCTTGATGTGAAAGATGTCAAATTGCCATTTGTTTAGACGTGAAAGCTGTCTTTCCACTCCGGCAGGGTACTTAGCGACAGTTGAAGTCATGTTTTGAAGTGCGTTAACTAATCGTGCATGATTTGTGAAAACAAGAAATCTGCTGCTCCGTCGATCTCTTGTTCCAAAATGGCCCAAATAGCGAATTCAGAATCATCTGTCGTGAGAAGAAGTGGTCATTGAAAATCTGAATGCGTTAGCATTGTGGCATTTGCTAACGAGTTGATGACGTGTGGAAGTAATTCCTCGTCTTCTGATGACTAAGAAATGATGGAATTCTTGCTAAGTTCTTTTCGATTCCGCAGGTGCTTGAACAAATGATAAAGATGTCTTGAAAGGCATGGAAGGAACTTGCGATAATATTTTAAGACTCCCAGTCTTCGGTGACTTGATATTCCTGATTGAATTCGCATTTGACGTCAAAGGTTTAATACCTTGTGGCGTGATACGATGCCCAAGGAAGTCCACAGATGTTGTTGCAATCTGCTTCTTGTCACAGTTGATCTTGAGTCCGTGGTTGAATAAGTGTGAGTGGACATTTTGGAGATGCTTGGCATGAGATTCTAAGTCTGGAATGAATACCATTATTTCATCGAAATATGAGATACAATAAGCGGCGTCGTTGCAAAGTATGTTGTCCATGAATCTTTGAAATGTCTGTGTAGCACACTTAAGTCCAAAAGGCATGTAAAGATATTTGAAAAGGCCAAATGTATTGATGACTGCAGTCTTTGCAATATTTTCTGGTGCTACCAAGATATGATGGTAGGCTTGTCTGAGGTCAATCACTGTGAAAAAATTGCTGCCGTTGAGTTATTCAGGTATGGTGTTAATATTTGTAATAGGATATGCATTAGATTTTGTCACTGAATTTAGCTTACGGTAATCTCCGCAGGCTCTGTACGTTCCGTTTGTTTTGGAGACTAAGTGTAGTGATGACTTCCATGAACTTTTCGATGATCTGATGATACCCTCTTGCGAAAGTCTTGAAAATTCCTCTTGGGCAGCTTTCAGTTTAGCAGAGGCCAGTGGTCGCAACTTGAGCGCAAAAGGTTGTTCTTCTGTGATGATACAGTGCATCGTGTTGGGATCTCGTCGCTCTAACTTGTTCAGATCAAAAAGCGACTTGTGTTATCAAAGATCTTTTGATATTTCTGCTGAATGATGCACTTGGGTTGGCTGAATGACCTGTAACTCAAAATGCTCGGAGGCAAGAGTCCAAAAACTTTGCTCAAGTCCGGAGGAGAGGTCGATGATCTTTTGATTGGCCAGATAAACAATGAGCCGAAATTTCAAAAGGAAACCAAGGCCTATTATATTGTGTGAGACCTTGGCAATTATGAAGTTGTGAGTAAATGTACGCCATAAGTAGGTATGGGCTCGCGTGAAGCTGTTGCGAGTAGAACGCCTAGCGACATCTCGGCCATTGAATCACCCATGAGAACTGAGACTGCTGCACCTCTGTCTACTATGAATTCTTCATCTGTTCTGAAATCAAGAAGGTGCAGAAATTTGTTAGGCTGTTTGGCCAGGTCACGCAAACAAGTAGGCTGGTGATTATGACTGACATTGCCCGTTTGGCTATCTATGTGGCAAATTCAGCGTGGACGAAAAGAGTCAACAGGAATGTCGGATTGTAAGTGATTTCTTCCTTGTGGCGCCGTTGATGCCCTTGAGGCGCAGAATGTACGGTCGTCTACTTTCTGCGCCATACGTTTCCCGATCCTGATGCACTACCGCGCCTGTTTTCTATTATTTTTCCCGTCAACTGTGGAAATTTACTTTCATTCGGAAATTCTTCGGAATGACAGAGACAGACTTGACATAAATAAAAACACTTCTGGTGATTATAGCACCAGTTTTTTAGGCATATCTAATAAAGGATTACGGGGATCTCCATCGCCGCCTAGCGTTATAATGTGTTTTGGGCACGAAATTTGGTTCAACATTCACCTGATTTAGCTCGGATTTTTCTATGGCCATTCCTTCTAGAACTTTAGCCATGTTCACTACTGTCCTCTCTAAAGAGGAGAGTCTTTGATCCTGCGGGGGTGGACAAAAGTATCACGAATTCAACTTAGGCTCCAAAACCCAAAATTCTAACTCAAATCTCTCAGATAAGTCATCTATAGAGAGTGTATTGGGGAGCTCTCTGGCGAATACTTTTAATGATTTAGGAAGTTTGTTTATAAAAACAACCTTAGCCTCATGGTCAGAAATATTGGTTTTATACTAACGTTTCCGTAATTCCCTTAAAATCTCGATAGGGCCAAGGTTTGGCATGTCTAACTGCGCGTATTTATTTATTATCCGTTCGGTTTCTGTGGGAACCAGGAAGAATTCTACTTCATTTTTTAGGACCAAAATGGTATTAGGTAGCTTCCTAATGGTCTCAGGCATCGGATAAATCCGTCGCCGCAATTCAAAAGGTAGTTTAGCAAAAACCCTTGATAGTTTTTGATGACTGTCAAAATCTGGGAACGGGGAGAAAGCGGAGTCTATGCACAAAAAGAATAATTCACTATCTCTAAAATTTCGACCTGAAATTCTAATATTTTTACGGGATCTTAAAAACATACATTTATATAAACGCTAACCCACTAACAGCTTCCACAGTTGAAACAGAATCTTCCGCAGTTGAATTTGTCGAGCACATCAGTTCTACACTTTTGTGCGGTCAATGTTCGTTCACAGATCACCAAGATATACCATTTTGTACGTAGTAAATTTGAATAGAAACCCTTCCTTCTAAAAATATATACAAAACAAAATTCCCGAGAATACCACGACTTTATAGAGATTAGCAAACAGAGTAAAAACGTATACACGAATGTTAATTTATTTGATCCCCCAAAAAATTGAAAAAGAAGCAATCGATTTTATTTATACTAAAAGTTTTCTGTTGACTAAAATAACAGTACAGTACCTCATCACAACGCGGTGCCAATGTCCAGTTAGAGTGCCGAATACTAAGTTAGCGAGTACTGTGGGCCCTTAAAAGGAGCCGGTCTTGCATTCTCTGGCAAATGCCAAGAAGGTCAGTTAGTGTAGCAGTGTCAAGTACTCCTAGAATCTGTGAAACCAGCTCAGGTTGACTTAGGTTGAGTTTCCGTCTGTTGTGGCGTTGAAATCCCTTGCAGTTAAACTCGATTGCAGTTCTTTGGTAACTGGCTCGTCTCTTGGCTACTTGCACACTATTGGTTAACAGCAAGTTTCATACTTTTTCTCTCATTGGTTACCTTTAATTTACGCAATATGTCGGCAATTACTTCGTGTCGTTACATTATTATTATTATTATTATTATTATTATTATTATTATTATTATTATTATTATTATTATTATTATTTTTGATGATGATAATATGTAATAATACATTTATTGCCATTTAAAGGCCAACTGGGGCCCGACCATTGAAATAACAAATCAAAGGTAGGGTATGTGGAGGTGAATGAAATTGTGACTAGCAAAGTATATAATAGCAGGGGGAGGAGTTGAGGAAGGGAAATTTTATCATCAACTTGATGATAGTTCAATCTGGTGAAAAAATAAAAACAAAATTTCATTTGACTTGACAAGATCAATTGGAGTTCTCTCCATGAAGTGTCCAAGCATCAATGAGGGGTAGGTTGGGCACGGACAGATGTTTTCGAGTGTGAGATCGAAGATGATGGCAGACCGGAAGCAGACGTCGAGCGACGGAGTCTTTGTCATGGATATTAAATTCATGAAGTGTAGTATTGACCAGGATGGAGTCGACTAGATTGAAGCTTGTGTCTCGTGCAGGGTTCACTGGCATCTGTTGAGCGAGGTTATGACTGAAGATATGCAAGGGTGAATCAATTCCCTATGTAAACCGTCAGGTAGTCTATTAGACTTTTTGAGTTTCCGATCGTTCGCTGAAACAAAAAGGAAAAGAATAAGTTGAGCAAAACGTAATAAAATTTTCACTATATGAATGCAAGAGAATGGAAAATGAGAATAGAAATAGTATAAGGGAGTCAAGAGTTAGAAATCTTAAATCAGAGGGAAAAGGTGGAAATTAGAGGTTAGCCAGAAAGGACTTCGCCATCCGAAACTAGTAAAAGGAGAATAGCCTGGTGGTGAAAGAAGTGTTATGGGTTAAGATGGAACCAATTTCGCCTTCAATCTGTCGTCTCACATAGAAATTTGTTAAATAAGTACTTGTGGGCCGTTATTTAAATTCATGCTGGGATAGGAGCTTTATTTTCATGGGAAGAGTGTTGAAAACACTAGTGGTTTTAGAAAAGAGATAGATTTTGTTAAATATATTGGGAGTGTGATTGGATTAGATTGAAGAGTTGCTAGAGCTTGTGGCTTAGTGGTGACTTGGGTGAGCGAAGTTGTGATCTAATGAACAAAAGAAATGACTCGTAAGTGATGGGTAAACCAAAGCGGAATAAGGTTGGCCAGGAGTAGACGTGTCGAAGATTTTAGTGAAAAAAGGAACGATAGTAATGAGGCGGAGATATTTATAAGAGGAGATCAACAAAGTGCCATTTTTGGGATAGGAGATATCGTCGAATTAAGCCATTCCGGGGGAAGATAGGTAGTTTTGAGACATCATTTGATAACATCGGCAACCAGAGAGAAGAGATTCAAGCCAAGAAGGGCAATCGTGCAGACCGAGACACCGTATTGATCAAGTTGGTATTATGATTTGATTTCTTTAATTGCTTGAGCAATGGAGGCCGATGAAGCGTTAAACCAGCGTAGGTTCTCAGCGTCTCCGTTGTCGAACATCTCGGTCGGCGGATGGGTGTAGAGAAGGAGTCGAGGAGATAATTTAAATAATCGTCGGCAAAACAGGAGTCGACAGACCGAGAGAAGTCTATATATGAGGCTTTGGGTTTTTGTAGCAGTTGGTGTTTGATGAGAGCAAACTTTGTCCGGGAGTTAGGAACCGTGCGGATGCGTCTCTCGATGTTAAGTTGATGTTTGTTGATAACCTGTTTAATGTGCCCATCAATACGTCGCCGTGCCAGGGCGCGTGCAAGGGATGATGTGCGTAGTATAGTGATGCGTGCAAGGTTTTTGCGTGCATTAAACAAGGTGTTTAAATTTTTCGTTGCGTGAATGTGTTAAATAGAGGTGGCAGAATTAAAGTAGGAGGATAAGACGTTAAGAACTTTGGAAAAGCCAGAGATTGTCTGGGAGAAAAATGTCCCTCCAGTTAACAGCGTCACAGTGTCGGCGAATCTCTTACCAGTTGGTGAAACGACTGAATGATTGAATGCCCGCTGTAGGGATAAAGAATAAAAGAGGAATAAGGAAGGATACGGGACAGTGATCGAGATAAGGAATAACTCCCGAGATTAGATATCGGTCACCTCTCTGTTGGAGAGGACACAGTCAAGTTGGTTTTTCCCTCGGGTATGGAAGTGCACGAATTGATTTAGTAGGTTATCCGCAAAGTTTCGAAGCAGCGGGTGACTTTTAGAAGATAGATTTGTCCAGTTTAATATGGAAAGGTTAAGGTCGCCCAGAACAACGTAACGATCGGAGTGTTGAGAACAAAATGGAGATAAGTTGAGCCCTACGAGTGTCGTTAATTATTAAGAAGTTGGGGGGTCTGTAGACAACACAGATAGATATACTTTGGTTAAGGATCAGTAGCTTAAACGAGAAAAATTCTAATCCTAGTGAGGTCGATTTAGACAAACTTTGGTACATGAGAGAATATCGGACATAGGCAGCCAGCTCGCCCCCTCGACCGACAGTTCTGTCACTACTATGAGGAAAAAGTCATTGCAGTGTATTGATGGGGACAACCATGTTTCACCTAGGAAGCATATGTCTTGCTCGTTAGAGGATGGACATGCTCGCAGTTGATTGATTTTAGGCGTAAGCAATCTACAATTGATAAGAATTGCTGAAAGTGATTTGTGGGAAAGATGATTAGACTGGGAGTAGAAGCGGGCAGGGGCTTTCCGCAGGCAGCCAGAGCGAAATCGAGGGCTGATGAGGGTGATTGACCGCTCGTTGACGAGAATAGATTAGTAGCGTCGATCTGGATCTCCGTTGTCTCACTCTTGTTGGGTGGGTGAGGTAATTAGAGGATTTGGAAGCAAGAAGGAGGCGAGATATCTTGGCTCGAGGGGACGCTCTGGAGCGGCGTTGGTGGGGTGGGAGGAGACAGAATCTGATCAGGGGCTGAGACGCAACTATCCTGGATGGGGTCGATGTAGTTGCCGGAAGAGGGAGATGAAGTTGATGGGGCTGAGTCGATATCCCGCGTGGCCTTGGGTGTCTAACGTTATTTCGGTTTCTTGACCTCGGCACCGGTCCTGAAAGTGACATTACGTAGAGATGTGTGTCAGGCAGAGGAGATAGGGAGAGAGGGTCCATTATTTCGGGACTTTACGCGGCGTGGTTGTCCACGACGACACGGTAAAGCTTAAAAATGTGGGAGGGGGAAACGGTTGTGGAGTAAAGCTATTGGTGAAGTGAAGCCCTTTAAACCAGGAGGATGTCAGCAGGAAGGATCTAGAGAAAAGGGCATCGCCGAGGATGCCGCCGTAAAGTGAGCGGCGTATCTTTGGATTGCTCCAGCCCGGAAAGGCGTGACTAGCTGCAGGAGGGAAAGTGGTGTCATGCTGAGGGATGTGAGCTTTCTTCATTATCCTTTGCAGTAGCGTGCTGTCACGCTTTAATTTGACTTTGCCAGACAATAATAAGGACAACTGCGATTGGAGATGACCAAGCTTGTCGTCAGGCAGTCTTTAGTGTGAAGAAAGCACAAAAAGCGCGACCTTTGCACGAAGAGACCTTTTTGAGGTGGATGAAGTTATCCCCCAGTTGCCTGATGAGATCCGAGGCTAGATCGCCCTTTGAGAGAGGGGAGTATGGATACCAGAGAAAGAAGTTGCGCTTAATGTGGTTTCGCAGGACTACTTTTCTAGCTACACCGTCCAAAAACTCGTCAGCCTGACGCAATATGAAGGGCTGCATGGTGGAGATTAAAAGGTTGCCAGTCAGAGCTCTAAGTAGTCCTGTGACATCAGCCTTTTGTTGCTGGAGATCAGTCAGATTGGAGATTAGCTTTTAGGTTAGGAACGGGTAGACGGGAGCTGCCGATAAAGTGTGGTTCATGTTGGACTGAGATAAAAAATACAGATAAAATGTAGATTATGATAAGAGAGAGAAAAAATGGGTAAAAAGGTCTATAAGAAACGAAAAAATCGGATGAGCTAAGAGTAGGTTCTTGGGATGTGTAGGTAAATTACAATAAAATTGTGTAATTACATTCCAGTTATATCCCAGAAATAAAATTATACAAAAAATCTCGAGAATGTAAAAATGAAAACAAAATAAAACCAGATATCCTTTCAAAATGAGAGAATTATAGAAAACTATAAGCACGCCCACACCGGTCGTTGCGCTCTGCCAGAAATTTTACAGTTTCTGTCACTGAAAACTTTGTAACGGCTAAGTTTATTTCGCCGATACATTGCCTAAAATCAATTCAAATTTCATTACGCGGTACCAATTAAATTTGCCGTTGACCAATGGCACCACTGCACTTAGTCTCCAAATCAAACGGATCGTACAGAGCCTGCGGAGATTACCGCAAGTTAAATTCAATGACAAATTCTGATGCATATCCTAATCCCAATATAAACACCAAACTTAAAAAATCAGTAGTAGCAATTACTTCTCAATGATTGACCTCAGACAAGCCTGCCACCACATTCCTGTAGTACCAGAGGATATTGAAAAGACTGCGGTCATCACACCATTTGGCCTATTCGAATACCTCTACATGCATTTTGTTCTCAAGTGTGCTACTCAGACATTTCTAATATTCATGTACAATATATACCACGACGACGCCGCTTATTGTATATCATATCTCGATGAAAATGGTTTTCAGTCCAGACCTAGAATCTAATGTCAAGCATTTACGAAATGCCCCCACACTTATCCAACCACGGACTCAAGATCATTTGTAACATCCGTGGATTACCCAGGGCATCGTATTACGCCACGAGATATTCAACCTTTGCTGCTGAAGGCAAATTTGATCACCAAAGACAGTTAGTGAGCTGCAGAAAATTTTGGGAGTTCTTTACTACTATCGCAAATTCCTTCCTGGCCTATCAAGACAGCTTTAACCGTTGCATAGGCACCTGCGGAATCGAAAGGAATTACCAAGAACTCAATCATTTATTGGTCGCCTGAAGACAAGGAATTACTCCGTCTTTCCATCATCACGTTAGAAAATGCTACAATGCTAACGCATCTCGATTTCCAACGACCATTTGTACACACAACAGATGTTTCTGAGTTTGCTATTTGGGCCACTTTGGAACAAGAGATCGACGGATTTCGGAAGCCTATCAGTTTTTACTCGCGTACTCTCCAACCAGTAGAAACAAGATACGACGCAGGGCGACACTTCATTAACATTATTGGCAGCAGAAAATTTATTGTTTTTGCAGATCATGCCCCATTAGTTAGCGTACTACGAATCAAAACTTCAAATGAAGCCAAGTAACTTGCCAGAGTAGAAAAACAGAAGTCACGTCTGAGCGAATGGCAATACGACATCTTTATATCAATGGCGAACAAAACTTCATTGCAGACGCATTTTCCAAGCTAGACGTCTCGCTACAACCACCTTCACCTTCGCCATTCACAGACAACTCTTTGACTCCTAGGGAACCTGCATTAACGCCATACCTCCTGCGTACAAATCAGCGCAGTAACACTCACATTCAAGGATCAGTAGCTTATCATTCTACCAAGTTCTTATGCCGACTTTGGGATGGTATAACCATTATTTACCTTACGAATACGCAGCTCAACAAGCAAGTTCTGCTGAGCAGCATTTTCGACTCAATTCACTCAATTTCTCACCCAGGAAGCAAGGCGATTGTCAGACTTCTTACAGATCTTACAGATCATGAAATGATGGGACTCAGAATGTTTAACATGTCAGAAAAACATGATTTCAAGGCACACCTGCTCTAAGTTTCAACACTTCAAAACTACGTCACGCCTAGCCATCGTCCACATCGACATGGTCCATCTGACAACGGTTCAAGGTTTCAGCTACCTTTTAACTATGATTGATATATTTACCTGAAGGCCTGCTGCATTACCTCTTGGCACCATTTCTGCAGACAAAGTAACTAACGGTTTTATCTCTACATGGATATTCCATTATGGTGTTTCCAATGAGGTCATCACTGACAGAGATACTTGCTTCTCATCGAATTGTTTAAAAGCTAAACTGCGGGTCATGGAATGCAACTTACGCCAGATGAATGCCTATCATCCTCAATATAACGGAATGGTACAAAGAATGCGTAAGGAACTCAAAGAAGCTTTAGCATCCTCGTCCATTATTGGCAGATGGGTCGATGCATTACTTTTTGTCCTACTTGATATGCATTCCCGTACACGTCAGTTTTCACGTTTACTACTCGCAGAGGATGACCCACAAGTCGAGACTTCTCGCCTTTAACTTGATTTTGGTTACATGTCTGAACAGCAGCCGAGACATACTCCTCGAACAGTTTTTGTTCACCCGCAGCTCCACAATTGCAAGAGCGTAATCGTTTGTAACGACGCTGCCGTTGCACTACTACAAGCAAAGTATCGCTGTCCTTACATGATTTTGCTCAGACAACCGAAATACTTCATTATCGTGCAAGGTGCGATACCTATATCTGTAAGCATAGACAGGTTGAAACAGTTTATCGAACCGCCTGAGACTGGCAGCATACATGCGTCTCAGGCTCCACCTGCTTACCATCTCAACGGAACAATAGATTAGTTTGCATAACGCATAACTGATATTTTTTTACATTAACCTGTCATTATTCTACGTATCAATTGTTAACTTTTTGCGCACCACTTACGCCCAATTTTACGCGACGTGATTTCTATGGATCCATATGATTCTCACACTCTCTTGTCTCACGTGGTATAACCAGTTGTACGTAACTAAAAATTATGTAGCATTTTTGAACTTTTATTCGGTATTATGCCATCTCTGCGACAATGTTTGAGTACACATTTGTCCTTACAATTGATTTTCATGTATATATTTTTTTCCAGTGAACTTTTTCAACCTATGTCTCACACTTAGGCTCACACTGCCTATTTTGGTATGACAAGCTACTTATAGCTAACGCCTTGTGTAGCAACACTAAGTAGTCATCGGCTTCATATCATTCAACAGGCCACTTTTAATGCTTTTCTCAACTTTATCAGTTGCAAAATGAACACTCTACGAATATAATGACCACAACCTCGAGCACACATTAGCTCCTTTGGTCGTATTCGAACTCATTGGCAGCCTGCCCAGGTTTCAACTTAAACCTGGCAAATTCAGTGTCAACCCATTTTGCAATTTTCACGCTGCTGCTTTCAAAACCTCTCACACTACACTATTTCGCTTCACGTAGTATGACCAACCACTACAACTAACAATTTTTCCAACAATTAATAGTGGTTATTTGGCATCATATCATTGTTAAAGCAACCAACAGTCATGCACTAGCCCATCATTACCATAACTTTCTTATTAGTTATTGGTAGAAAAATAACCAGTTGCGTAACTGGGTTCGAATTCTGCTCTACATTAACTATGAAGTCTCGCCGAGAGGAATTTTTATCTTTTTTCAGAGAGGAAAGTGATGTAACGGCTTAGATTAATTTGCCGACATATTGCCTATATAAAAGTCAAATTTCTTTACGCGTTACCAATTAAATTAGGCAAAATTCACCATTGATAAATGGCATGCGACTTTGCGCGTGCACATCTATATAACCCCGGTGCTTTACCATGCAAACTCACTTTACACACTTAAAATTTCCGCTCTGCTCACCACGTGTGATTGCTGTCGCTCTATCAGCTTGACTGTTTACATACGCTGACTTCTGGACTTGTTTTATCACGTTGTATCATCGTGTCAAATTGGACTTCAGTCACACCAATCTTCTTGTTGCTGCACAAATACCATACATAATCGATTATCTATTAATAAAACTTCTACGTGTGACAGCCTCCACGGTGTTGCCGGAGATCTTCAACAAGACAATTCTGAGCCTTTAAACAGCATATCATCTCCCTGGTTTCGACAACTCTACGTATACCGGTGCATCCACAAGAAGGAATACCAGCCATTCATGCAGACCAGATCTCATGTGTCTAGTAGTACCTCTAGAAACTGAAACACTGCCAAACTTTCTCGATATTTGCCGGAGTACATTATTCCAGTCCTAATAAGGGCCGCCTTGAGGAGAAATAAATTTATCAGGTAAACGTAATGGAAGGAAATTTATTACTAGGTTGCTATTTTAGGCATATAGAGCCTGAAAAGCATGTAGAAGGCTGTACGTCGCCAGAATCAGGCGGTTTGATAAAAGGTTTGAACCTGTCTATGCTTACCGATGTACGTGTCGCAGCTTTCATGATTATGAAATAGTTCGGTTGTCTGAACAAAATCAAGTAATCCCCGCGATACGTGGATTGCAATGATGCAACATCAACGTCATTACGAACGAGTACTTCCTTGCAGCTGTGGAGTTGCTGGTAAACGAAGACAGGCAGAGGAGTATGGCTCAGCTGCTAATCAGTCAGGTTATCGAAATGAAGTCGAAGGTGAGAAGCTACGAATTGTGGGTCACACTCTGCGTATAGTAACTTTTGTAGCTTACTAGGCAGGAGTAGGTCCATGTCATATAAGAGTTGTAACGCAGAAATTCTAATAGATTCGCGTAAAAGAGAACACATAGCAAGTAGGCCTAAATTTAATGCTTTAACCCAGTTGCCATTAATGCATGTATTATTTGGACCATATATTAAGATTGGGGCCGGCAGGCAATCGTTTGCCGAAAAGCGTATCCCATAACACGAAAGGTTGTTTGAAAAGGATTGAATAAGAAGCAAGTACCTCTATCATTAATGACCTCGTTGGAAACACCATAATGTGCTATTCATGCAGAAATAAAACCATTAGTAACTTAATCTGCAGATTTGGTGAAAAGAGTTAAAGCCGCAGGCCATCTGGTAAATCTATCAATCGTAATTAGGATGAACCAAAAACCTTGAACCTGAGTCAAATAGACTATGTCGATGTGTTGACAATGGCTAGACCTGAAGTATTTGACAAATATTCCAACTTAGAATGAGTGTGCCGAAGGATCTTGCTTTTCTGGCTTATAACACACACGGAGACCCATCGGTTGGCGTTCTGCTTGAGTCAACGACCCCAGAATCAATCTCTAATAAGTTTGACAGTCGGCTTACTCCCTGGGAATGCGGTACAAAACATTTTTCAGAAGGCCGGTGGGCAGAACTGGCTTTTGTGGCTGCGTACCCGTAAAGTAAATAAGAGGCAAACCTACCCAGATAAAAACTGGGAGGGCTGATGAGCTACTGTTCTATAAATATAAGTGTCACTACGCAGTTTATTTCGTGGAAAAAATGGTATTAGTGCAGGTTCACTGAGAATCTCGTAAAAAATTGTGAACGTTTGAAGCAAAATTAGTTGAGGCGAGACGTTTCGCCCGAAAAGTACGTGCGCAATAAAAACTTTTCGCCCTTAACATAAAAGATGTGGAGTAGCCATTCACTAAGACGTGGCAGCTGCCTTTCTACTCTGGCAGAGTACATTACAACGACTGAAGTCGCATTTTGATGTACGTTTACTATTGGTGCATGATTTGTAAAAAAACAAATCTGCTGCTGCCAATGATTCTGACGTATTGGCGCACTATGTCATGGTTGGCAAGGAATTCTCTACCGAAATTGTCGTATATATTTTTAACTAATTGCAGAGTATGCGAATAAAGACATATAGGCTTCTGAAATCCGTCGATTTCTTGTTCTATAGTGGCCCCAATAGCAAATACTGAAACATCGGTTGGGAGTAGAAAAGGTCGGTGGAAGTCTGGATGGGTTAGCATTGTAGAATTTGCTAACAAGTTGATGGCAAGACTGAGTAATTCCTCTTTTTCAGACGCCCAAGAAATGGAGGAGCTTCTGCTTAGTCATTTTTGATTGCGCAGAGCCCTGCATAACGGTTAAAGTTGCTTTGATAGGCTGGGAATGAACTTGCGATAATAGTTAAGAACTCGCAAAATTTTCTGTAATTCCTTTAATGTTTTGGATGTAGCAATATTCTAGATTGAATTGACCTTAGATGGTAAAGGTTTTATACCTTGAGACGTAATGCCGTGCCCTAGAAAATTCATGGATGTAGTTGCAATTTACGTTTTATCACAATTGATCTTGAATTTATGATCTGACAATGTGATAGTAAATTTGGTAAATGCTTGCATTACGAGTCTAGGTCTGGATTAAAAACCATTATGTCATTAGGTTATGATATACAGTGATCGGCGTCATCGCGGTGTATGTTGTCCATGAACCTCTGAAATGTCTGATTGGCACTCTTGACACCAGAAGACCTGCAAAGGTATTCAAAAAGGCCAAAAGTTGTATGACCACAGTTTTTTTCAATATCTTCTAGTGCTACCGGAATGTGATGGTGGGCTCATCTAAGGTCATTCACTAAAACGTAATTACTACCGCTGAATATTCCAAATAAGGTGTTTATATTTGGAATGAAGTATGCGTCAGATTTTGTCAAAGAATTTAGCTTGCGATAACCTCCACAGGCTCAGTATGATCTGTACGATTTAGAGACCACGTGTAATGGTGACTTCAATTAACTTTCGATGGTCTGATGATTCCCTCCTCCAATAGTCTTGAAAACTCTTCTCAGGCAGCATTCAGTTTAGCTAGGTGTAGAAGTCGCTTTTTGAGTTCGATTGGTTGTCTTGATGTGGCGATATGATACATCGTGTTATAGACACGTAGCTCTGATTTGTGGAGATCAAAGTGGTGTTGATATTTTTGTCAAATTATGCACAGGAGAGGGCTGTATGACCTGTAACTCCAAAAGTACGGAGGCAAATATTTAAAATCTTTGCTCCCGTCCGGTGGAGAGTTCGATGATTTTTTGATTAGCAATATCTACAATGAGCTGATAATTCAACAGGAAATCAAAACCTATTGTGTTGTGTAAGACCTTGGCTACGATTAATTTGTCACAAAATTTATGCCGTAAATCTATATGGACAGTGAGATACCGGCAACCATATGTTGGAATGGGCTCCGCTGTGTCTGTTGCGATATCTTGGCCATGAAAACACCACTGAGAATAGAAACTGGTGAACCTGTTTCTACGGCGAATTCTTCTCAGGTTTTGAAATCTGGAAGATGCAGAATTTGATTGAGTTGCATGTTCGGATTATAAAAACAAATATGCTGGTCAATGCGAATAAAATTATCGATTTTGCTCTCTTTGTGGAATATCCTGCGTAGACAAAATGATAATCTGCAAGAACAGACGTTTGAAAGTTAAAGTATTTTGTGCGTGAAGAATAGAAACTGTTGCCTGGTTGTTGATTGTGGTCATCAGAGGAATGAAAATGGCATCATGTTGGAAAATTCTGCAAACGATGCAGACAATTTCGACAATTTTGGAAATAATTTTGGTGATTATAGCAGTAATGTTTTAGAGAATATCGATCAATTGATTGAATGGGTCTCGATTGTTGTTTGTACTGATTTAGACGTTGCTGATCCGCGATTTAAGTAGCATTTTCTGTGTCTAAGATGATCTTTCAAGTTCAAAATAGATCTCTGTAAATTGGATAGCCTAACGTCATCAGATGTGAGACTGGCGGATAGACACTTAGCTAATTTAGAATTCAGGATATTCATGTTTGTAATAAGAAACGGTTTTGATTTTATAATTTTGTCTGAAACTTGGCTCAACATGGACATTGAAATACACGAATTTGACATTCCTCATAATTCTCTATTTAGAAAAGACAGATCTCTGGATAAAAGAGCTGAAGGGCACTTATTTATAGTATATCTAAATTAAATTAGATTTGTATGAATGAAGTAGGTATTTGATAACACTAGGGCTGAGAATAAACAGTAAAAGACGAGAGCTCTAAAAATAGGCAATAGAACTAAATTTATTTATGTTTATTTTCATGATGCTGTGATTAAAGATGTTTTTGAAATCAAAATTCAGCAAGAAATTAAGGATTTACGCATAAATATTCAATGTACAGCTTCCGCTGAGAGACATATTGAAGGGATAGTAAGTAGTGCTAAGAACAAATAAGCACTAGTAAATAGAAATATCTTATCTAATGATATAAAATTTAAAATATATATAATTTGGATTAGACCGATTTTAGAATATGCTGCCGCTACATAGAAACCACTAAAAAAGGGCTTATCCAACAAGATAGAACCTGTGTAATGAAAAGTTGGGAAACAAATAAGCCCTGTCTCCTGCACTATATACGCCAGTAGATTACAATTTGTATCACTGCAAACTTTATGGTTTCGGAGAATGTGCTATTGCATTTGAACCAGTGGACTGGTGCCTATATGAATCCAAAAAGTGGAACCAGATCTGGATATTTGGCGATCTCTCCTCCTTTGGTGTGAAATGTTGCGGGAAAGTTATTCTCTTTTTCGAAAATTTACAAAATTTCCAATTAATTGCCAAAGGGGATTAGAGAAACCTATCCATCTAAGATGTCTTTTAAATTTTTATGTACTAAACTAGAAAAAGTATACAAACTTGCTGATCTTTTTAATTTTGATTATGATAATACTTTCTCTTGGTTGAATAAATGACAAGGATAATTGTGATTAACAACATACCTTCGTTGGAGTTTTATTTTAACGTTCTGTATAATTACAATCGAATTGTTATGCAATATGTCATCATATTAATCTGTAACGCGCGGCTCCGCGTTACAACCCAACGAGTATCAATTTCATCAGATCCGGTTTTCCTTAGGGTCACATATACGAATTGTGGTTTTAGGCAATCATTCTCTTAACTGTGATTTTAGGAACACGTATGATAACTCGACTTAGCCTTCTCACATCACTCATTGGAAAGAGGTCTGAGATATTTCATTAGCACAGCCCACGAAACCCATTTCGTCCGATATCAGCTACCAGGCATATATAGGCAGAGCCTAAAATCGCTAAATAAACAGCTACTCCGCTAAACCTCTTACAATAACCACAATACCTCCTATATAAATGGTGTCCCGTTCTGTTCGAGCTCAGAGCCAATAAATAAATAATCAGCAACTTTAATCTATGAGAATATCAAGCAAGCGCTAGTCTTACAGATAGCCCAAGCACATCGGATGAATGTCACATAGAGTGAATCGGGTAAAGCGGGGAAAACACTCGACGATGTTACACTGCCATTTTTACTCGACAGCGCGCACACACACAAGATGACGTCCAGATCAGGAAATGCAGGAAGCGCGGTGGCGGACCCAGCAACAAGCCGCAACACCACATGGACCCAGTATAAGATATGCCAATTCAACCCAGACTACTTTGACGAGTGGATTGATGATGTTACATTATTAGCCAAGGTATCCAATATAACAGAAGAGTGTCACAACTTTTTTGAGGGCTTGGGAGAAAATCCCAATGTATTTCAGACGCGTACTCAAAGATATCCTGCATCAATATACAGAGGGAACATGTTCGCAGCCATGGCAGAACATGCAATGCGCCGTCAAGTAGCACCTGACACTAGATTGTGAAGACAGGGTTACAGAATTGATAAGCCATATATCCCTAGGTAGCCGCACTCCTTTCGAGCTTTTTAGAGAGATGGAACTGAAAGCCTCTGAATTCAACCTACCAAAGGAAATCTTGATGTGACTTTTCATTCTGAAGCTACCTTTGGCACTACAAGAAATGGCCACGTTTCTGTGCAAATCGGTTAAAGTGCAAGACGTCCTACTGCCGGCACGTCTAGACAAGTGGTGGAAGATACACCACTGCAGCTCATCTGCCTCGCATCACGCAGGTCCGAGCTTCAGTCTCCACCATTGTCAACCCAAACTAATGTCATCAATGAGCACCTCATCAGCCTGCTCGAGAACCTCACCGTCAGGCCAAATTCGGCCTCAGTCGATGCCGTCCATAATAGACGCGACCAGAGCAGGCGTGACCAGCGTCGACTACCGTCCCGAAACAGCACCAGGAGGTCGACGTCCAGAGGCCGGCCACAGTCCCACATCTACCGGCGGAGTGGTGTCCAAATCACCGCAGCTATGGCCACTCCACAAGCTACTGCCTCAGCAATGGCTGCACATTCCCGCGCACAGACGTGACGTTCAAATGGGCGCGGTCACCTTCGACAACTCAGGATGATCCGCCCATGGATGGTTCGGAAACCTGCCGGGGTCAACCGCCTTTGCTGATCACCCCAAAATTGTTGGCCGCCCGACGTCTAATGGCTCGAAGTACGTTGCTTTCGCGGTAGAGAGCAGTCAAACTATTGTCTTTGCAGCTACGGCTCCAGTCAAGTCATGCTTCAATCGCCCAAATACCAGCAACCAGTCCCATCATCAGTTGCCACTATTAACATCTTTCTTCATCCGTGATGCAAACTCTGGCGAATTATTTCTCATAGACACTGAATCAGATGTCAGTTTACTCCGCTACAATTATTTCGAATCTACCCACCCAGTCAACACCAGCAGTCTTTCCTGCGTCAATGGCTCCAACATAGCGACGTTTGGAGTACGAGTACACACAATCTCGTTCTCCAACTCAAAACGAAGTTATAAGTATCCGTTCATCATTGCCAACACGACAAGAAACATCATTGTACGTGACTTCCTCGAACACAACGACCTCACTATACGTCCAAAAATACGAGAAATACGCAATGCCGACAATCAGTTGCAATCATCAGCACTCAAACACACGACTCGCGCCAAAGCAATCTCATCTCTACAGCTATTTTCTTCAGTTCCTCATGTACCACAACTGGATGATGCTCTAAAGCTACATTAAGAGATTTTTAAACCTATCAAATATATGCTCGATCTCAGGAGGAAGCGTGCCATCACAGCTCATCGTATAATCTTATCGTAGCTACTTCCTCATCCTCCCAGAGCACGTCCATTGGCACCACACAAACATAAGGCCGCCGAGCAAGAATTCGCCATGCTACGTCACTAAGGCATCTGTGCACGATCCAGCTCACCATTTGCATCGCCTGTGGTAGTGGTACTAAATAATGAACCCGGAAAATTCAGAGTGAGCGGGGAATATCGTATTCTCAATTCTTGCAAACAGTCTGATTCGTACATCCTGCCAAATCCAGCTGACCTACTCAGACCTGCTATCAGTCATGCTGTGTACTCAAAACACGACACAGTGAAAGCCTAATATCAAATACCGATGGACAAAGACTCAGTTTTCTATACTGCACTCAGATTCACCACAGGTGGCAAACTCGACTATCATTATATGCATTTCGGTCTCAAGAACGCATCTCAAAAATTTCAACGCGTTATGGACGAAATAATAGACGATTTACCATTTGTAATTCCATACTTAGACAACATTCTGGTATTTTCCAACTCAATGTCCGAACATATACAGCATATTGACATTCTTCTCGCACGTCTAGCAGACTATGGCCTACGGCTTCATGGCAACAAATGTGTCTTTGCGCAAACATCAATTAAATTCCTCTGTCATCAAATTTCCCAGAAAGGCATGACACATCTACCTGTTAAGGTTCGTGCCATTCAAGATATTTAGCCTCCAGCCCTCGTTCGAGCTTTACGACGATTCTTGGGAAAGATGAACTACTCCACTCGATTCGTATCTTGCCTTGCCAAGATTCTGGTACCTCTTCACAAATATCTCGTGCCAGAAAGGCGTTTTGTCAACTGATTCATCTCAACGTGGACGACATGCAGGCTTACAAGCATGCCAAAAGGGCTTTATGCAAAGCGACCATGCCTTATTCACCTGATTGGTCTCAACCTTTCGAATTGATCACAGACGCATCCGACGTTGTCACATGCGCAGGACTTCAACAGTCCATCGATGGCGTACAACGACCTATCGCGTTCTTGTTCCAAAAACTAAAACCTTGCGAGATGCGATATGATACATTAGGGCAAGAAGTACTTGCAATCTATCGGTCGATCCTACACGTCCACACCTATCTGGATGGTCGAAAGTTCAAGATCCACACCGACAACCTTCCTCTACTACTGATGCTCAGAGGAAAGAAAGAGTATTTATATTCACGATGTGTCAACTAGCAACTTACACGACTACACGAGTATGAGTATGAACTCTGTGCCTCCATCCTGTGTCCTTCACATTTAAGTACTCAGGAATTGCAAGCAGCACAACAAGATGACCCATCATTTGTTACTTATGGTGTCAGTCGCCTGAAAAAACTTGATTATGATAGAACTCTGCTGCAGTGTGATAAATCTGGCGTGGGCCCTTAGCCGTTTATACCTGAGAAACTCAGTCGCAAGATCTTCGAAGTTTATCATTCAATGAGACATCCATCTGGCAAAGCCTCACTGGAAATTTTATCCAGAACTTATTTTTTGCCTGGCATGCGGCGAGATGTCAAGAAGTGGTCAAAACTATGTCCAGAATGTCAGAAATGCAAAGTGACGAGACATACCAACATGGCGCCACAAGTCATCCAAGTGCCCAAAGTACAGTTCATGCACATACACGTTGATCTGGTAACCTTACCTGATGTGAACAATATACGCTATCTATTGTCAATACGGGATCACACCTCTCGATGATATGAGGCCAGACATGAAGTAAGACATCGTCAGTTATGCTTTAGAGCTCAATTGGTTCGCTCGGTTTGATGCCCCAGTTCAAGTGACAACCGATCGTGGCGCACGGTTCCTCGGCGAAGAGTTCGCTGCCCTACTGAAATACTATGGTGTCAAACACTCCGTGATCGCGGCTCGTAATCCTAGAGCAAATGGTTTTGTTGAAAGGCCACACCGGGAACTGAAAGCGGCGCTCAAGGCTAGCCCAGAAGAAAATTGGCTTGCAGCTTTGCCGAATGTACTCTTGCCAATGCGTACAAGACCTCGAGAGCCGATCAAATGTAGCTCCGCTGAAATGGTAATTGGCGAATGTCTATGGCTGCCTGGCGAACTAGTCTGATCACGCTCTGAAACTGCGATAACGATGAGTGATCCGACATTTCTGTTTCCACTTCGCAGTTACCTACAGTATAACGCTCAGAATCGACCGATTTTTCCTACGCGTCAGTAACATGGTCCAATCTATAGACGCAAAGATTTTCAAATCTGCAAATGGTTCTTCGTCAACAACGACATGGATAACAGGATTCTAGCCCAACCGAAGCGCGGTCCTTATCGTGTGTTTGATCTAAGTCTGAATTAAAGTTAAAGCTGAAGCTGTCTCCAAACACAGATTATCCCCGGTCGACGTTGATTGAAATGATACGCTCTTCCACGATGTTATCCTATCTGGCGGCGAAGAGACGATTATTCCACCTCCAGACAGTTTTGCTAACCACGGGCTGACGCCCGACATCTCTCCAGCAACATAGCCAACTGACGCCGTCACGCCACCTCGAGAGATAGAGGAACCAGAGTCAGTGTCGACAGAGCCAACATCAGTGGTTACATGTTATGGCAGAGCCATAACACCTCCTGTAATGTTAACCTCCTTCATTGTGTACTAATTTTCATTGTCGGGAGGGGGGTGTATGTAAAACGCGGCTTCGTGTTACAACCCAAATATGTTCAATTTTGACAAATATAGTTTTCCTTAAGGTCACATATACTTATTCTAGTTTTACACAATATTGCACTTAACTGTGATTTTAGCAACAATCTCTGTTAGTTTCAAGCAGTTTTCATTGAGATTTCATAAACTTCAAATTTAATTGTAATTAATAGGGTTTTGTTTAATAATAAAATACATCCGCGCGCAATACGCCGGTAGCATGCAATGGATTACTGTGTTTTATCTGTCAGAGCCAGGATTTATATTTTGTGTGCTCTTCATCAATTATCAGTGACTCTAAACTATACTCCTAAGACATTCTGGATTTATATCTTCTTTTCTCTTTCAATCATTAACATAAAAATATTTAACGATTCAGTCAAGACATTCTGAATAATTTCTCATTCACAAAAAATGTGATTTATGCAGAGACATTCTGGATTTATTTATTGTGTTTATTGTGACTACTTTTATATAAGACATTTAATTGTGTTGACAATATATTATTTTGTTGCCGTCTAGAGCACGGTCTACTTGCAACATTATATTCAATAAATGTATGATGACTCGAATTAGCCTTCTCACATCACCCTTCCGAAAATGGTCAGGGACTAATCATAAGCACGGATCTCAATATCAGCTACAGGCATATGTAAAAATGGTATAGCATCACTAAATAGACAGCTACCCCGCAAAACATCTTACAATAACTACAAAACCTCCTATTATATATCATCATGATAATCAACCATGCATATAATCAATTGCTAGTCATGATTATAGTTTTTTTGCATAATGCCACATTCGAATTATACCTTATTTTTTCCAATTTCGATGATAAATCTAAAACTATTTATATAATGGAAAATTGTAAAAATGCGTTCTTTTTCCTATATTATACTAATTATGACAGCAAATTTTCAGATGTTGATATATTGTACATTATAACTAGAGAGAACTACTTATCTCTATGTGACTAATTGCTCATATTTATGTGCTGTGATATCATTTTTATATAATACATTTTCGAATATTATTATTATCTATTTGATAGACATGTGTGGTTTGAATCCAAATAAAGATATTCTATTCTACTCTATTCTAAATTCGAAAATGTTACATACTAGTGAATATAATATTGTAATTGATTTTTTTATCTATACAAATCAATAAGCTGATCTTAACCGCGGTTTACAGTCCGCCGTACGCTAGTTTATATGATGATCAAATATTTACCAATTCATTTCAATCTATTTTGGACTGCCATGGTTATAATGTTGTGGTAGGCGATTTTAATAAGTTGCATGACTGTGAAATAGTCAATCTTTTCTTTAATCATGATCTCAAGAAGATTATAAAAGAATCAACTAGAGGTTCAGAATGCTTAGATAATGTATATTTAGAAGCTGAAGCGGTGAATTCACACATTTATGATTTTGAAAACTATTTTAAAGAATTGGATCACAAACACATTATTTTACAATTAAACAACTGGAGTAGCAAAACACCGAAGCCTAATTTTGAGAATGCACACGTACAGTGTTCCAGAATCGACTGGAATTTTTTTAGATATTTAAGCGTAATGATTAATTATATAAGTTTTTACATTATGAACATTGATGCATTTGTTTCTTCTATTTCTACGTTATTATCTGTTTTATTTCAGGCATCTACGTTTACGGATATTATACCGAAGCGAAGCGATAGGAATTTATGTAAACTAAGAATTAAACATTATAATATAATGAAGTGTAACCTTATCAATAGTATAAAAAAGAGGTTGGATTTGATTGACACTGAAATTAATTCATCACTGTTGATAATCCGTCAAAGATCAGAAATAATCATTTTGGATAAAATGAAGTGTAACCCTAGAGTAACCTACGATACAAACTCCTCACAGATTAGAGTAAATATAAGTAGAAATTAAATCTCATATTTCATGTGTATAAAACTGAGTATAAATTTCTCTGTGAATTGGATGAAATATTTGGCAGTTTGATATGTTGTAGGGGTATTTTGCGGGGTTGCTATCTCCCTACGTATAATTGGTAGCGGCTGTGGAGATCCGTGCTTATGATCAATCGCCGGTCTTTTCCCGATGGGTGGTGTGAGAAGGTTAATTCGAATGATCACAAAGGTATTGTACACAATGTAGCATGGAAAATTCATAGTTAGTCCAAATTGACATGCTCTAGACGGCGACAAAACGAAATACTGTTAACACCATTGAATGCCTTATACACAAGTCACAGTTAAACAAAATTGTCCGTGCTCTAGACGGCAACAGAACGAAATAATGTTAACAAAGTTGAATGTCTTATACACAAGTCACAGTTAAACAAAATTGTCCGTGCTCTAGACGGCAGCAAAACGAAACACTGTTAACAAAGTTGAATGTCTTATACACAAGTAATTATTCTTTCACAAATGTCTGAATTGTGATGAATACATGTAACCGATTGAAAATATATGATGATATAAATAAAGTCACTGGTAAAAGTTGGCACTGATGATGAATAGACTAAAATCGTGTAAAAACTTCAATGGAAAAACTTCACAAATAATTAATCCAGTGTTTGCTATGGTTTTAACACATTTAATTATAATAATCCATTGTACTCTGAAATTCGGATACCTAGAACTAGATGCAAACAGTAAATCACTTGTATAAACTGCGAATAATCCAACGAAGAATAGAAATTCCACTATGACACTATAATCCACCGCATGTTCCCTGCGTATTGCGCGCGGGTGTGTATATTTAATAAACAAAACCCTATTAATTACAAATAAAATTGCAGTTCAAGAAATCTCAATTAAAACTGCTTGAGACTAACAGAGATTAAACAATAATTGATTGCGCGGGTGGTGGTAACAATGCTTCAAATCAAGTTTGCGATCTTGAAGTAAACACCAACCCCATTGTATTTAACCAGTCTACGAACAACATAACAAAACTACCGCCAGCTGCAACGCTCTGACGCGTTTCGACCTTCGTACTCTGATGATGATCATGGAAGGTCGAAACGCGTCGATCTACAGCAATATTCGAATTTTTATTATGTTGGACTGGTTGCTGGTTAAACCGGTTGAGTGAGGAGATCGCTGCAGCTATTCATGCCAAAAAGGCTAACATCGATTCTAAAATCACAGTTAAGAGAAATATTGTGTAAAAACAGAGTTAGATTATTTGACCTTAAAGAGTACCATATTTGTCAAAATTGAACACCGTTGGGTTGTAACGCGGAGCCGCGTGTAACAATGTAATCCACAGAATGAAAGCAATTTCATGGATCTAACTGATCCTTCGGGTGACCAGGAACCAGGACTTGTTATCGACATTGATGCATTGATAAAATTAATGTTAAAAGTAAAATATAAAAAAGCAAAAATATCACCTTGGTATATCGATTGATTACCTACTTCAATTACCTTTTACTTTTATGAATGCGCTCTGCAATTTTATAAATAGAATTTTGAAGAATGGGAAATTACCAATCGATATTCTAGCGATAGTAGCTAAACCGTTGCCAAAGTAAGTAAGCCAACGTGCGCCAGTGATTATAGACTAATCTCTATTATCCCTTCATTTTTGAAGATAATAGAACGACTGATACTAGATCATTTAGAATGTATGTTGCCGGTTGGTTTTGATACAAGTCAACATGGCTTTACGAAAGATAGATCGACAATTACTAATATGCTTTCTATGTGGAAACATGTAATTACACTTGATGAGAAAAAGTTAGATGCATTAATTGTATTTATAGATATCTCAAAAGCTTTTGACTCTATATCTTTTGATGCTATTTTAAAGGCGATTAATTTATTGAATATTGATCCGAATTATTTTTAGATTACTCAGATACTATTTATATAATCGAAGAATGAGTATTCAAGTAAATGATTTGATATCAAAATCGAAACGAGTAACAAGTGGAATTCCACAAGGATAAAGTTTGGGGCCAATTTTATTTAAAATCGTATTTGCACATTTGGAAACTAAGATCCTTAACGGTCGAGTTTGCAAATTTGCTGATGATTTAAAAATAATCTTTCCAATTGATCCAAAAAATGTCGACTTCTCCAAAAATAATGTGACACTAGATTTGTATGATTTAAGTAGATATTTGATAACACTAGGGCTGAGAATAAACAGTAAAAAGACGAGAGCTTTAAAAATAGTAATAGAACAGAATTTAATTATGTTTATTTTCATGATGCTGTGATTAATGATGTTTTTGAGATTAAACTTCAGCAAGAAATTAAGGATTTAGGCATAATTATTCAATGTACAGCTTCTGCTGAGAGACATATTGAAAGGATAGTAAGCAGTGCCAAGAACAGATGGGCACTAATAAATAGAAATATCTTATCGAATGATATAAAATTTAAAATGTATATAATTTGGATTAGACCGATACTAGAATATGCTACCGCTACTTGGAATCCATTAAAAAGGCTTATCCAACAAGATGGAAGCTGTGCAAAGAAAAGTTGTGAAACAAATTAGCTCTATCTCTTGCACTATATACGCCATATATTACAGTTTGTATCACTGCAAACTTTATGGTTTCGGAGGATGTGCTATTGCATAAAGTTTTTCATTTGAACCAGTGGACTGGTGCCTATATGAATCCAATAAGAAAGATTCATGAAGTTGGAACTAGATCTGGACATTTGGCGATCTCTCCTCCTTTGGTGGAAATGTTGCGAGGAAGTTATTCTCTTTTTCGAAAATTTACAAAATTTACAATCAATTGCCAAAGGGGCTTAGAGAAACGCCTCCATCTAAGATGTCTTTTAAATTTTTATGTACTGAACTAGAAAAAATCTACAATCCTGCTGATCTTTTTAATTTTGATTATGATAATACTTTCTCGTGGTTGAATAAAAGACAAGGATAATTGTGATCAGCAACATACCTTCTTGAGATTTTTATTTTCACGTTCTGTATTATTAAAATTGAATTGTTATGCAGTATATCATCATGTTAGTCAACAATACATATAATCAATTGCTAGTCATGATTATCATTTTTTGCATAATGCTACACTCGAATTATACCTTAATTTTTCCTATTTCGATGATGAATCTATAACTATTTATATAATCGATAATTGTACAAATGCGATTAATTTATAAGACCGTTCTTTTTCCTATATCATAATAATTATTACAGCCGAATTTTCAGATGTTGATATATTGTACATTATAACTAGAGAGAACTACTTATCTATATGAGACTAATTGCTCATATTTATGTGATGTGATATCTTTTTTATATTGTACATTTTCCAATATTATTATCTATTTGATGGAACATGTGTGGTTTTAATCCAAATAACGATATTCTATGCTATTTTATTTTATTCGAAATTTGAAATAGTAAGGTTCCTAGATAGAATCCAGAACACAACTATGATATCAGTCATTTTTGTTGGAGTTCATCATGACTTGATATTGGCTTCTATGCGAAAACTGGGTTAATAGATAGTGACGGCATCATCTGAATCATGACAAAGGAATGTGATAAAAATTCTAAGATATTTGAAAATGAAACGGTCCGATGCAAGAGAAAATCAATAAACGTTTAGTTATAAAACAAATCCGCAAAATATACATAATAAATGGAGGATGTTTCACATTGGTGAGATCAGACAAGTAATCTGGAAAATATAGGGTGAAAATAGAAAACCTAATCTCAGTTTTATTTTTTATTAAAAAGATTGCCTAAATGACGATCCTATGTAATATTTTAAGTAGAATAAACCTGCTAATATTACAGTCTTTCAAAAACATATGTTTCAACCATCGTTCTCCTACTCTTTTATTTAAAAAAAACGTTTTGTTATAAACAAAACTCAGAAGATCATGAGGATCACATGTCTTGCTAAGCTCAATACATATCAATTTCAAATAAACTTCTTAATTGGAGGCCTGTGTCAAATATCTTTAGGTAGTTGGTTGTAATTTTTTTATAAATTTTCGTATTAGAAGAAAATTTTCCAACAAGCTTCCACACAAAATTTGGAATGATCTCCAATTATAACGATCTGGTTTCTGCTAAATTAATTTTCGATATTTATTTCATATAGCAACATGTTAAAATGTGAAAAAAGAAGAGTGAAAAATCTTGTTCCAACGTCATTTTCAGACAAGCAGCTGATGGAAAGCTTAAAATGAAGGGACACGTGAGAACCCATCAATCAAGTCCAATAATCGGAGCAGCTGAAAATGTACAGTATTCAAGATTTCATCGACCTTCGAGTACTATCAATTGTCCCACATAAGAAAAAAGCATTCAAATCCACAACAAGAAGGACAGCATTGAGCAAAAAAATTCAACATTTAAGTACTACTTAAATCAAAATTACGACTGGACAATGATCCAAATTTTCAACCATTACAAAAGGAAAAAACGCATATTGTATGGCAAGTGGAACATTTCTCATTCATGTAATTATGTTTAAAATTTAATAATGTGCCTAAATGCTTTAGATTCAGACTACCATTTCCGCTAGATAGGGCGGGAAACGTTCTGAAACAGGAACTTTCTGTTCATTTATTGAAATTATAGGCAAAAAATCAAGAAAAAAGTGAATATGAACTAATTCGAGAAAAAAACTAAAATACGATCAAAGTTGTTCTTGATATTAGATTCAATGGACCTTATATATGTATGTATGTATGTATGTATGTATGTATATATATATATATATATACATATATATATATATATATAAGAATTCACTGATATGGCTAAGAATAAATAAATTCGAAAGGTTAGAAAGAGACATGAGAAGAAACTATCAAACCTTTGAATCTCTAGTCCTCCATGGAGTATTCCAAACGATTCTACTGTGACTAAACGGGTAATAAATTTAACATCGATGGATCTCAAGGATATTGAAAAGAGAATACTTTACCTGGGACTGAACACGGCTGTTCCTATAGAATTCATACGTTAGAATAAAATTATTACCGAGACAGAAAAAGATAAAACTAAATTTGAATTGGATGTTGCCAAATTTGTGTTAGAACATAGAGAAGATAAATGTAAGCCGAATTATGAATTTAAAAGATTGAGATCAAATTTATTATCAAATAAAGTATTATGCCTTAAAGTAGACAAAGTTGGAGCAGCAGTGCTAATGAATCAGAGTGATTATAATGATAAGATATATGTGCAAATAAATTATAAAGAATTTTTTCATAAATTAAATAAGGACCCAACAGACAATTTACAAGGTGAGGTTAAAACTTCAATTAATTAAATGATTGGATTTGGGAAATTAGATTCAATGCTTGGAAAATCATTAATAAAAAGAGACACAGGCCCTCCCAGAGTGTATGGTTTAGTAACAATTCATAAATATAATTAGATCTGTCTTGCATGAAGATACCACACTTGCCACAGTTTGTTTTTCCTGTGAGTATGATGTCAACCCTGAAGATAGGACTGTAGAAGATGTCTCGAAAATTCGGGGGGAAATTGGAAAATCTAGTTTAAACGTCATTTTCAAACAGGCAGCTCATGGGCGTCTTCATAGTGAAGAGACAATTGAGAATCCATAAATGAATGCCAAACACTAATAGTGCACATATAAATGTAAAGATTAAAGATTTTACCGACATATAAGTGCTATCAATTGTCACACACAAGCAAAATGCGGAAAAAGAAGTACAATCAGCGCTGTGCAATGTGCAAAAACATTTAAGTATTATTTGTTATCTGTTCGGTTTACGTGATACCCAGCAACGATACCATCTCATCTTGACGGCAGCTGTCTAATTTCCTCAAGCATATAATAAATCCTTCGTTGTAATTCGAACAAAAATTTGCAAAAGCAATTGATAGTTTCTGCTGTCTGACACAATACTGGAATAATTCACTATCCCCTTTCCATGCAAGAATGACAATGTTGATTTCACCTATATAGGTTGGGTCGTATATGCGGATTTTCTCAGAATTTATTATAAGTGTGTCGTCCAGGCGACTTAATTAGCAGTATTTCCGCAGTTAAAGTGTTCATTTGTGTATTCAATACTCTTGGAAAGTTTTCCAATCTTTAGAAATCATTTTGCTTTACACAAAAGCTTTATTTTTAATCATTTATTCATTGGAGTTTGTTCGTATAAATCACGTGTAATTAGTGAAACTAAATACAAATATTTATTTTATAATCATTTCTGCGGCTCGATAGTTGCTTCCATCATTGTACTAACTGCTTCATCTTAATTCGTGCACATCTACAAGGACTTTGTTTTTTATTCATTTCAGCCTTAGATACGACAACTGGAGCGTTCTCGAACACAAATGTGGCTATTGTTACAATCAACATCTAAAAATTTGCCAGATTTACTAATAATCTTACGAGAAATTAAATCGTAAAGATTACCAAAATCTTCTTCCAACGATTGAACTAACAGAATTTTGAGCCAAATTTCTGTCGGTAAATTCGTCAAATGTACTAAATATCAGCCATCGCAAATTGAACAGAGAAAATATGGCTGTTAAATAAGCTCGTAGAATTGCGTATTGACAAAAAGTCAAACTGTTATAGCTGATTGAACCAGAGAATTTGTTAACTTCACCTCGAAATATACAAAATTTGTCAAAGATTAGGCAAGCTTGTAAAGATGAGATGATACAGTGATAAAGATCAGATAAATAGCGTAGTAGTTATACTGACGTCGACAATTTGACTTTATCCAATAATTAGGTCCAAAAAAATTTATAAGTAGTTCAAAAAATATTTAATAATGCTTTATTATGAAAAAAGGTCGGATTAGTAAGTAGCAACAGATTCACTGCTCTCGTACACTGACGCGGCGCCATTGTGCATCGTTATTAATAATAAAATTTGATCCGGTAAGCATTATTGTCGGTGGTCCTTAATAGGGTCAGGGATAAATTCGCCGATAAATGCCGTGAAATTTTGTGAGAAATTGCAGGGTGTTGATGACCAGAATCCTACTAGACTCTGGCTCTTTGTGTCCAGTGCGTAAGCTCGTAAATCTATAAGCAGATGTGCACAGATTACGTAGATTTGTCGGAGCATTATGTGCTAATTGCGGTTGGAATTTACTTAAATTATTTTTTGTATGTCTAAAGCAACAATGTGACGGCTAGCATACTTAGAAATCGTATCAACAAATGGTCGATTACGTATGACTGAATGCGCAGCAACCAGAATTTTGGCGTGACTGACGACTAGATGAATTAGTGACATAGCGTGGTAAACGCATGTAGAACAGGCGTTGTAGATAGTGCAGAAGAAAAAGCCAAAGCAACCGAATTTAGTGTTGCGTGTTAATTGCATCGCTGTCATATAGATCTGAACTCGCCCGTAATTGTTCTACAGATGCGTGTGTTTTGATGTGTCCGGCGTATTTTATTATAAATTGCCTTTTAACAAAATATCGGCTAATTAATTGGAGCCACTACAGGACGAATACTAAAATAAACAACAAAAATCCATAATGTTCAACAAATTAAACAAAGGAAATTCGAAATATTCCATTTTAAAAAACGACTTTATTGGTTAGATGTTGCGAACCTAGAAACAATTTAGTTTATTTGTGACCAGAACGATAAACCAAAGATAGCATGAAAGGAAAGTATAATCTCATGCACATTCGTTTCGTGCTTACTGGCGACTCATCAGTAGGAGCCGGTATTACAAACTTTAACCACGAATGTGCATGTGACTATACTTTCCGTTCATGCTGTCATTGGTTTATCCTTCTGGTCACAACTGAACTAATTTGTTACTAGGTTCGCAACACCTAATACATACTCGCATATATATTATGCAAAACGCACGGTTTGAAGTAAATGCCGTACGACGTCACAAAGTCAGTACGGTGCCAAGATGGCTGAGAATAAGTACTGCTTGTGGTCCTTATTAGGAATCTAATTGCATTCAACGAGAGACTCTGTGAAGGCTGAGTAATGTCTCGTTGAATATCTGCGACAATACCGAGGTAACTGGCACACATAAATGTCCAATAAGTAGATGTTGCTCCGTCTCATTGGTTGTGCATCAACAAATTTGGCGTGACTGAAATTGACACTGTGTGCGAAACAAGTCCAGACGTCAGCGTAGGTGAAAACCCAATACGACAGGAGACAGCATACACACGTAGCGCAGAGAAGAAGGCAAACGTGATAACTGACTGGCTTGGTAAATTCACCGTGCTTAAATAGCCTCATATTGAAAGCTCGCACGCCATTGGTTAAAGGCAAATTTCGGTTGTTCTTATTGAATTTTCTTTACGCAATATGTCGGCGAATTGGTCTTGAGCTGTTACACTATTGTTTCTGAGCAACAAACGATATTTTAGTATGTATTATGTGTTGCGAACCTAATAACAAATTAGTTTAGTTGTTACCAGAATGATAAAGACAGCATGAACGGAAAGTATAATCTCATGCTCTCTTTGGTTTATCCTTCTGGTCACAACTGAACTAATTTTTTACAAGGTTTGCAACACCTAATACATACTTGCATATATATTAGTTCTCCGCAACAAACAGTAAATAAAACTATATATAACTTTATTGGTTTTATATGATAATTAAAAACGCAGCACTCTATCCAGACTTCAGTGCAACTTTACTAATAGGACAAAAAAGGATCCAGATAGACCAGTTAGACTAAGTGGCCCATAATAGAGTCTTAGAAACATTCACAGGCAAGTGTTTTGAGTTAAATACTGATTGTTGCAAGTATGTATTAGGTGTTTCGAACCTAGTAACAAATTAATTCAGTTGTGACCAGAAGGATAAACCAAAGGCAGCATGAACGGAAAGTATAATCTCATGCACATCCGTTTCGTGCTTACTGGCGACTCATCAGTAGGAGCCGGTATTACGCCCTTTAACCACTATATATTTTGGACAAGAATGTGGGATAATAGGACGGTACAATCTCCTAGACGAATATGTAAACCTGAAATTGTGAAGCTAACACCATATAGTCTAGGACAATGCGACTTCAACGCTAACTCGCACTATATAATATATATACCGAGTCCGTATACTGAGAGTGTATGGATTTACTGGAGTAACAGGTATTTATAAATTGTTGTAATTCTCAATTTCTGTGATTTATAGCCTAAATTGATATCCATCATGGCACCATGTTCGGACTCGGAAACCATAGTGTTAGTACCATGTACCTTTTAGGAACAATAATGTTGGTATGTGTTACTATTGCAGGTTTACACATTCGTCTAGGAGATTGTACCGTCCTATTATTCCACATTCTTGACTAAAATATACAGTAGTTAAGGGGCGTAATACCGGCTCCTACTGATGAGTTGCCAGTAAGCACGAAACGAATGTGCATGAGATTATACTTTCCGTTCATGCTGCCTTTGGTTTATCCTTCTGATCACAACTGAACTAATTTGTTACTAGGTTCGCAACACCTAATACATACTTGCATATATATTAGTTCTACGCAATAAACAGTATTTAACTGTTATATATTGAATTGAATGATGTCATGCTTACCGCGAAATGTGATAACTGATATCGATCAAGGCCAGAGTATATGGATTTACTGGAGTAACAGGTGTTCAGAAATTGTTGTAATTCTCAATTTCGGTGAATTATAGCATAAATTGATATCCATCATGTTGGTACCATGTTCCGACTCGGAAACCATAGTGTTAGTACCATGTACATTTTCGGTACAATAATGTTGGTATCGGTTACTAACACAATAGCCATAGTGTTAGTATCCTTTACAGACTCGGATATATATATATATAATATATAGTGTGAGTTAGCGTTGAAGTCGCATTGTCGTAGACTATATGATGTTAGCTTCACTATTGCAGGTTTACACATTCGTCTAGGAGATTGTACCGTCCTATTATCCCACATTCTTACCAAAATATATAGTGGTTAAAGGGCGTAATACCGGCTCCTACTGATGAGTCGCCAGTAAGCACGAAACGAATGTGCATGCTGCCTTTGGTTTATCCTTCTGGTCACAACTGAACTAATTTGTTACTAGGTTCGCAACACCTAATACATACTTGCAAGTATTTTAAGTGTTTGGGAATATTAAGAGAGTTTGGATGTGCAGAAGTCCTTCAAGAAACTGGCTCGACTTTTCCTGTTCGTTGACTGTTGTTACTTTGACCTGATACGCTTGAATTATTAGAATTCACAAAGCAGGGTATGTAAAATGCTTTTCGAATAACTTGACCAGTTCTCCTTAACGTCTGCAGCAACCTTGAGATGATTGGCACATCAATGCATCATCGATTACGTATAACAGGATGGGCAGCAACGAAGACATTGGCGAGACTGAAGACTAACCGAATTAGTGACACAGCGGGATAAACTCAAGTAGGAAAGTCGGTGTAGATAGTTAGTGTAGCAGATAAAGCTAGAGCAATCACATTTAAAGAGCAGAGCAGAATGTGTTGCGTGGTGTTGCTTCGCGCTTATATATATATATATATATATATATATATATATATATATATATATATATATATATATATATATGCATGCGAAGTCGCACGTAATTAGTCATAGACAAGCGCGCGTTCTCATTAGTCCAGCGTATTAAATTTTAAATTTATTTTAACAAAATTTCGGCGAATTAATATGAGCCGTTACATCACATTTCTATCCAATAAAAAATGAAAAATACATATATTCCTCCTGGCCGATCTTTATTAATACTGTAGCGCAGAGTTCGAACCCAGTAAAGAAACTGATTATTATTCTGCCCATGAGTTAACCAAAGATTTATTGTAATATTCAGATACTGGGCAGTTGCATACTCGATAATTGCTTCAACAAAAATATGATGCCATAAAAACATTAGTTATTGCTATAAAATTTTTAGGTGTGGTAGCTGGGCATACCGCCTTAAGCGAAATAGTGCAGTGCTAAACGGTTTTGAGAGCCGCAGTGTAAAATTTGCAATGTGAACTTTAACAGAAGTCGTCAGGTTTAAGTTGTTACCTTAGTAAGCTCGATCATTGTCAATGAGAGAGTTTTATACGACCAAAGTAACTAGTGTGTTCACGACGTTTTTATCCATGATATTTGTTAGTAGTTATGTAAACTGCGTGAAGGGTGAAGTTAGGTTATGCATAATAATTGCCTATATTTGAATATGAAACGGGTGAATACTTAGAATCGCTACACAATGCCTTAACTCTGAGTAGTCGATCATATCAAAATAAGTAATTGTGGGTTCCGGCTTGAGCCATACCATGCATTTGTATTGTGTATAAGAAATAGTGCATCAAAATTTAATTTGTAAAACAAATGATATGTACTCAAACATTTCCTCAGATAAACAATAATTGATTGCGCAGGTGGTGGTAAAAATTCTTTAAATCAAGTTTGCGAGCTTGAAGTAAACACCAATCCCATTGTATTTAACCAGTCGTCGAACAACATAACAAAACTACCGCCAGTCGTAACGCACTGACGCGTTTCGACCTTCTGTGATCATTATCAGAGTACGACGGCAAATTGACTAGCGAAGATCGTTCCACATTGCCTATATTTGGAAGAAAGAATTAGATATGCGGCTCTCACCTCTAGTAGTCCCGCCAAAATTGTACGTAACTGGAAATGTCGGCTGCACAATTTCAATGCAGTTACGAACATTAGCTATTTGCAGCTTTCGTCACACACATATCTGAAGACAATAAACTTAAACAATAATGGATTGCGCGGGTGGTGGTAAGAATTCTTTAAATCAAGTTTGCCCAATTGAAGTAAGCACCAATCCAATTGTATTTAACCTGTCGACGAACAACATAACAAAACTACCGCCAGTTGCAACGCACTGACGCGTTTCGACCTTCCGTGATCATCATCAGAGTACGACGGCAAACTGACTAGCGAAGATCGTTCCACATTGCCTATATATGGAAGGAAAAATTAGATATGCGGCATTCACCTCTAGTAGTCTCGCCAAAATTGTACGTGACTGGAAATGTCGGCTGCACAATTTCTATGCAGTCACGAATATTAGCTGTTTGCAGCATTCCTCACACACATATCTAAAGACAAAAAACTTAAACAAAAATGGATTGCGCGGCTGGTGGTAAGAATTATTTAAATCAAGTTTGCTCACTTGAAGTAAACACCAATCCCATTGTAAATACAATTGGATTGGTGTTTACTTCAAGCTCGCAAACTTGATTTAAAGAATTGTTACCACCACCCGCGCAATCAATTATTGTTTAAATTGTATTGCCTATATATGTATATGTGGCGAAAGCTGCAAACAGTTAATGTTCGTGACTGCATAGAAATTGTGCAGCCGACATTTCCAGTCAAGTTCAATGTATGCGAGACTGCTAGAGGTGAGAGCCGCATATCTAAATTTGATTTCCATATATATTCAATGCGGTTTGATCCTCGATAGTCAGTTTGCCGTCGTACTCTGATGATGATCATGGAAGGTCGAAACGCGTCAGTGCGTTGCAGCTGGCGGTAGTTTTGTTATGTTGTTCGATGACGGGTTAAATACAATGGGATTGGTGTTTACTTCAAGCTCGCAAACTTGATTAAAGAATTTTTACCACCACCCGCGCAATCAGTTATTGTTTAAATTGTATTGCCTATATGTGTATATGTGGCGAAAGCTGCAAACAGTTAATGTTCGTGACTGCATAGAAATTGTGCAGTCGACATTTCCAGTCATGTTCAATGTATGCGAGACTGCTAGATGTGAGAGCCCCATATCTAAATTTGATTTCCATATATTCAATGTGGTTTGATCCTTGATAGTCAGTTTGCCGTCGTACTCTGAGGATGATCATGGAAGGTCGAAACGCGTCAGTGCGTTGCGGCTGGCGGTAGTTTTGTTATGTTGTTGGATGACTGGTTAAATACAATGGGATTAGTGTTAACTTCAAGCTCGCAAACTTGATTTAAAGAATATCCTCAGATGTGGCATAATACAAAACGTTCAATAGACTCTAAAAAACTTTCAGCTAAGAACAGCTAGTTATACCACAGTTCCGTTCAATATTACCAAAAAGTCAAAAATGATCCTGAATAATCAGTTAGATTTGGTGACCCTTAGTAGGGCCTTGGAGATATTCACTAGAAAATGTTTTCTAGGGTTTGTGAATATTAGAACAGTGTGCATGTCCACAAGTCCTTCAAGAAACTGGCTCCACTTTTCTTTTTCGTTTTCTGGTGATCCATTAAGCCGATGCGCTTGAATAAGTAGAATTCACAAAGAAGGATGTGTTTATTGCATGACGAAAAGCTTGGCTGGTTCTGCTAAAAGTTTGCAGCAATACCAAGATAGCTAGCACATGTGTAAATCCGATAAATAAATGATAGATTACGTATTACTGGATGCGCAGAATCAAAGAGATTGTCTTGACTGAAGAATAGACGAATTAGTGACAGCGTGGTAAACGCAAGTAGGACAATTGACGTAAATAGTTACTATAGCAGAAAAAGCGATATCAATCACATTTATCGAGCAAAGCAGAATGTGTTGCGTGATATTGCATCACGCTTATATATATATATATATATATGCGAAGTCGTAAGTAATAATTCAATGGTAGGCGAGCGTTCTTATTTGTCCAGCCTATTACATTTTAAATTTATTTTAACAAAATGTCAGTGAATAAATATGAGCCATTATATTACTTTCCTACCCGAGAAAAAATGAAACAAAATTCCTCCTGGCCAGTCTTGATTAGTACTGTAGTGCACATTTCGAACCCAGTTAAGAAACTGGTTATTATTCTGCCCATAAGTTAACCAAAAATGTATCGTAAAGTTCAGATACTGCGCCTCTGCATACTCGTTAACTGCTTGAACAATAATATGATGACATGTAACCACTAATTATTGGCATCGAGTTGTTAAGTAAAGAGGCCGGGTATACAGCCGGAGGCATAATAATGCAGTGCTAAACAGTTTTCAGAGCCTTAACGTAAAATTTGCATAATGGATTGCAAATGAAGTTGTCAGGTTTAGGTTAGTACCAGGATAGGATGGACAACTGTCTCTGGGAGAGTTTTATACGACCAAAGGAGCTATTTTGTGCTCGACGATTTAATCCATGGTGTTCTTTAGTAAGTATGTGAAATGCGTAACGGATGAATTTGCGATATGCATGATAACTGCCTTTACTATTATATGAAACGGGTGACTACCTAGAGTTGCTACACAAAGGGTTAGCTCTAAGTAGCCGATCATATCAAAATAAGCAAGTATGGGCTCCGGCTTAACCAAACGATGCATTTTTATTGTGTATAAGCAATACTGCATCAAAATCAAATTTGTAAATCAAATGAAGTGTACACAAACATGTCCTCAGAAGCGGCATAATACATAAATTTTCATAGACTGTGCACATTTTCAGCTAAGAAAAACTGGTTATACCACGAGAGAAAAAGTGTGTTTGAGAAATAAAAGGTATCATATGAATCCATATGAGGTGATTTCGTCACGTGAAATAGGGCGCAAATGGTGCGCAAAAGTATTAACATGTGGTAAGTGGAACAACGAATAATTAATTGAAATTAATTCCACCAGTTACCCGTAATGCAAAGTAACTAATTACTTGGTGAAGATTGTAGCCATGTTGAGCCTGAAACGCATGAAGAAGATTGTATATCGCCAGGATCAGGCGGTTTGATAGAATATTTCAACCTGTCTTTGCTTAAAGAATTAAGCGTCATTTCTTATATGATAATAAAATATTTAAGGTATCAGAACAAAATCGGGTTGTAAGGCTAAGACAGCAGTTTTTACGAACAAGTACTTTCATGCAACTATGCAGCTGAAGATGAACAAAGTCTGACCGAAGAACATGTCTCGGATGTTAAGCAGACATGTTACTGAAATGAAGTCGAATGCGAGAAGCTTAGACTTCTGGGTCATCCTGTGTGGGTAGTAAACTCGAAAACTGACTAGAAAGACGTACGTTCATGCCATACAAAAGTTGTGACGCAGACGTTCTAATAGATTTGCGTATATTGGAGTACATTGCAAGGAGCAACAATGATAATGCATCGACCCAGTTGCCATTAATTGATAAGGATGCTAAAGCTACTTTGAGTTCCCTATTCATTTTTTCTACAATACCTTTAGATTAAGGATGATAGGCAGTAGTCTGGCGTTAGGTGCATCCTATGAATCGCCAGGTAATTCTAGAACGATTGGATGAGAAACATGTACCTCTATCAGTATTAGCCTGGTTGGAAACACCATAAAGTGCAATCCACGCAGTGATTTCCTCAGCAGATATGATGCCAAGTATTAAGGCCGTAGGTCTTCGAATGAATCTATCAATCATAGTTAGAAAGTAGCTATGGTTTTAAAATTGAGTCCGATAATCTATGTTGATGAGGACGATGGCCAAGCGTGAAGTTGATGTGAAATTTTCCAACTTAGAATGAATTTTTCATGTTACTTTATACTTTTGACATACAAAATTCACGGAGACCCATTGCTTAGCGTTTTGTCTGATTCTATAATACCAGAAACGATTTTTAATACGTTTGAAATTCGCCTTACTCCGTGAGTTAAAAAAAGTGGAAATGAAGTCAAAAGTTTTTCTCTGGAGGCTGATATGTAGAACTAGCTTGCTGAGATGCGTACTCATGAAGAATATGTTGAGTTAAATTTCCCAGATTCGGCATACTAACTTGGTGGGATGATGAGCTACTGATCTTTGAATATGAGAGTCGCGGTGTTGTTCAATTCGTAAGAGGGATGATGTTAAGGTGGGTTCATTAAAAATCACAGAGTTTACTGAGAATGGCGAATGCGAGTGTAATTGTGGCGAGACGACTCGTCTAGAAAGTGCGTCAGCAGTAATTTTTTGTTTGCCTTTTACATGCAACTTGTCGAATTGCAATTCACTCAGACGTGACAGCTGTCTTTCTACTCTGACAGGATACATTGCAGCGATTGCATTTTGAAGTGCGCTAACTAATATTGCATGATCAGTAAAGACTACAAATCTGTTGCGCATGATGCTAATGTAATGGCGCACTGCGTCATGATAGCGGGGAATTCTCGACCGAAACGGTCGTATCTAATTTCTACTAGTTGTTTGGTACGCGAGTATAAATATTTTGGTTTCCGAAATCCGACGGTCTATTGTTCCAAAGTGGCCCCAATTCCGAATTCAGAAGCATCAGTTGTGAATAGAAAAATTCGTTGTAAGACTAGATATGTTAGTATAGTGGCATTTGTTAACAAATTGATGACATAACGGAGAAATTCCTCGTCATTAGACGTTTAAGAAATTATAGAGTTTCTTCTAAGTTCTTTTTCATTCCGCAATGACCTAAATAGCGAATATAATTGTTTAGATGGGCCAGGGAGGAAATTGCATTAATAGATGAGAACATCAATATTTACTTTAAGTCCTTCAATGTCTTTGGTGACCTAATGTCATTGATTAAATTGGCTTTAAAAGGTAGGGACTTTATACTTTAATTTTAAATACGTTGCCCTAGGATATATATATATATTTATATATATAAAATTCATTATTACTCTTCCTTTGTGCAAAAACAAAGCAGCATCTAAATGCACTTAGAAATATCAGCAGAAATGCAGACATCAAAATACTACGCGCTGATAAAGGAAAGAGCGCAGTTATAATGGACAAATCTGAATACGTACAAAAGATGGAAAACGTGTTAAATGACAATACAAAATTCACACGTCTAGACGATAAATCAGATGAAATAGACAAAGTGGAGCGCAAAGTAATAAATGAAATTAAGATTTTGACAGATGCCGGTTTTATTGATGAGGCCACTGCACAGAAGCTCAAGCCAGTTGGATCATCTACACCAATAATGTACGGATTACCAAAAACACACAAAAGAGGTTGTCCTATGAGGCCAATTTTATCAATGGTAAATTCTCCGTTTCATGCACTAGCTAAATGGCTAGTTCGTTTACTTGAACCATTACGTAAACTACTAGGTAATCATTCGGTTGCCGATTCGTTTGAGTTTGTAAACAAAATTCAAGATATAAATGTTAAAACAAGATTATGGTATCTTTTGATGTTACGTCTCTGTTTACAAATGTTCGAATTGATGAAACCATTGACATTATAGTCAAAGCGGTAGAACACGATATATTACCATCGCCGGTGCCAGGACAAACTCTACGCAAGCTTATCTTATTATGCACGAAAGACGTACGATTTCGTTTTAATGGAAACATCTACAAACAGACTGATGGTGTCGCAATGGGAAGCCCCTTATCTCCAGTGTTGGCTGAGATTTTTCTAGAGCACCTAGAAAATACATCATTAAAGAGTGACATAAGTAAATGTGCTCAATATATACGGTACGTGGATGATATATTTCTTGTACTTAAAAACAGGTCGCAATCACGAACATTGCTTCAAAGTTTCAACAAAGCACATAAGAATATCGGTTTTACGTCAGAGCACGAGAAAGATGACTGTCTGCCTTTCCTAGATGTACTATTAAAGAAAGAAACTAATGGTAAATTAAACAGAACAATTTACCATAAACCAACATGGTCTGCAGAGTATTTGCATTACAGCAGTTTTGTACCATTTCAATATAAATTATCAACAGTTCGTGGTTGCTTTTCAAGAATTGACAGGTTTGTTAGTCAAGATTCTAAAGAAAATGAATATAATAAAGCAATTAACGATTTAATGTCTAATGGCTATCCCAGACAATTAATTAAATCAATTATTAAAAGGGGAGTTAACCAGAAACAGACGTACTATGGGCCAGAAAAGAAAACCGTCTACCTAAACATCCCATTTAAGGGGGATGCAGTTTCCCGAATGGCACAAAAGAAAGTTGAAGCAGCATTGACACGCACATTTAATGCAGCCAAACTACGAGTGTTATTTAGGGTAAAACACTTGCCTTTACCAGCAATCAAAGAGAAACAGCCGTTAATGTCGATATCAAATATTGTTTACCAATATACATGCGCAAGTTGTCGATCAACTTACGTAGGCCGATCGATCAGACGGTTAATTACTCGAATGAGAGAACATTGCAATTTGAACGCCTGTTTTAAATTAAATGGTGAATACACGTCTGCTATTGCGCAACACATCATCGAAACATCGCACGTATGTTCTCCAGACGCAGCATTCAAAGTAATTACTCAATGCAAAAACAAAGGGAGCTAGCCACATACGAAGCCTTATGGATAAACAAATTGCAGCCGGATTTATGTAAGCAGAAGAAGCACGTACAAACATTGAGCTTGAACTGGATGTGACGCACGCAATTTGATTGGTTTCTATTTTTCACACTCTCTTTGTTCACATATTTCTATCTTGTTTTGCTTTCCAATTTATATATAAAGATATGTTCATGAGTAGATATTTGAGAAGGCCATGAGAAAGAAAATTTTCTTATATCTGATAAAATTTCTTTTTGTTTTTGCACAAAGGAAGGGTACAATGAATATATATATATATATGTAGAGGTTAAATTAATTATCGGACAGAAATTAACCTCTCATATAAAAATAAATCAATTTTTATTTTTGGACATTTGATGTTATCGCTGGTTTCTTAAAACAATATTGTAATTTTTGAAAAATATTGTAAAATTTTTAGAAAGTTCTTTTGTTCATATTGTCGAAGTTTTGGACTTGTCTTGTGGAAGAAAATGAGAGAGTTTTGATCTGAGTTTGTGAGTTGCATAAGCGGGACACTGCGTGGTTCCATCACCGATTACTTTGTGAATAAAAATTTGTAATCTTCTCGTCATTTTGTTGTTTTTAATTATCAGCGAAAAGAACCACAAGCTTACTTTGGGTAATTTAAGTGAATATTTGTTTCAAGGTCTCAATCATGCCAGTTCAGTAAATTTGTAGACATCAGTGAATCCGGGTAAGCTTACTTAATTAATATAATACATAAATTACAAGTAATTTAATAATATCATGTCTGGTTTATTAAATACTGAGGATACAGAGCAGTTGGCTAGCGGACTTAAGGATTGTAGCTTAAGAGATAGTTCAGAGGAACTTAAGTGTTCCAAGATAGATGATCATTCCGCATATATGGATTTTCCGGGCCTGGCATCCAAGAGACCCTCTTATGGTAGTGACCTAAGGGCACACCATTTCCAAGGATGGAATCAAGCCCTTGGAAGACAAGGTACAAGCAATCAAGGATGTGCCAGAACCTAGAACTGTACGCCAGTTGCGTAGATTTTTGGGCATGATTAGCTACTATCGTCGGTTCATACCAGGTTTAGCTGGAAATTTGGGGTCGCTAACTCGACATTTAGTTCGTGAACGAAGCACAATCAAGAAGTCCTGGCCTATTTATTTTAGCCAAGACGAAAAGGAGAAATTCCTGAAAGCCAAATATCTGTTAAGCTAAATTACCACATTAGCACCTGTGGATTGGACTAAGCCGTTTGAGCTGGTCACAGATGCTTCTGATGTAGCCATAGGAGCAGTGTTACATCAACGAGAAAATGGTATAGTCAAGCCGATTGGATTCTATAGTCGGAAACTCCAAGATCGCGAGAAGCGATATGATACGCTTGGAAAGGAGTTACTAGCAGTTTATTCTGCAGTGTTGCACCTTGAGCTCTACCTAGATGGACATCAGTTTATGATATTAACTGATCATAAACCGTTGTTGAGTATCCTTGGGAAAGCAAATAGGCTAAATTATTCTTGGCGGGTGAATTCACAAATAACCCAACTGGCAGAATTTGATTTTACTATTAGTCATATCTCAGGAAAAGATAATGTGGTGGCAGACACTCTCAGTAGACCAGATGTATCAGATGAAGATATGATTCGTTCAGAGTCACTCGTATGCTCTATTGTATCTTCTAATGATTTTGTCCAGCAATTGATGTAAGCACAAGGTTCTGATCCTTTAGTAGCTGTGTTGGAAAAGAATCCTGCATATACACGCACGAAGATTGGAGATAAGTGGTTATTATGTGAAATCTCTAGGAGCCAAACTAGACCTTATGTACCGCTAGAATTAAGGTATAAGGTAATTCAGCAGCTACATGAATTCAGTCATCCTTCCATTAAGGCAACTATCAGGATGGTCACTGATAGATATGTATGGCCTAAGATGTCGAAAGGGGTAAGGACATGTGCCCGGTGTCAAACTTGTAAAGTTTGGCGTCATACCAAAACTGAAATTAAAACGATTGGTATACCAGCGGGTCGGTTCATGCATGTTCATATTGATATAGTAGAAATGCCTGAGATTTCCGGCCAAAAGTATTTACTCACGATGGTCGATCGGTTCAGTCGTCAGTTTGAGGTAGCAATCCTGAAGGACATGACAGCTCAAGCGGTCTTACTTATGTTCTTGCATAATTGGGTGTCGCGATATGGTGTACCGGTAAGGGTAACTACTGATCGTGGTAGTCAATTTATGTCTGAACTGTTTATCAGATCATTGAATACAATGGGGATAGAAGTAAGACATACATGTGCTTATAATCCCAGAGCTAATGGGATGGTTGAGAGACTGCACAGGGAGCTGAAGGCTGCATTACGCTGCGCCGGTGGATCCAGTTGGATACATGATTTGCCCATAGTTTTGTTGGCAATGCGAAATAGATACAGAGTTCAGTTAGGAATATCTATAGCAGAACTTGTTTATGGAGAGCCATTGAGGTTACCTGGAGATCTTCTAATAGAAACTCCAAGTTGTCTCGATTGGGCCTCTAGTTCAGTAGATTGGTTTGTTGGAGTATTGAGAGATAAATTAGTCGTTTAGCTCCAACCAAAACTATAAGTCCAAAGTCTAAATGCTATGTAACTTCAGATTTAAAGCTGGCATCGCATGTATACATAACTAACGAAAACAGACAGAATTGTCTGACTCCATTCTATAAGGGGCCATATAAAGTCAATCATATGACTGAGAAAAATGCATTTATAGAAGTAAATGGCACTGTAGAATGGGTAACACTGGATCGCTGTATTCCACAGTTTATTTGGACGGAGGAGGAGACTGAGGAACAGTATTCACCGAAGTACACAGAAGTTGAGGCGAGATGTGACTCAGAAATTGGTGAGAAAAATTAAGAGTTGAATAAATATGGTAAAGAAGTAAAGATTAAAAACAAGACAACTGAGAATCAAGAACAATGCAATATGAATATGAAATCTGGTGAAGTACCAGCACAACTTGTTGAAACTAGGTCTGGAAGAGTCATCAAGAAACCGAAGAATGAAGACTACATCATGTATGGTTAATCATCTTAAACATGAGGGAGTATGTAGAGGTTAAATTAATTATCGGACAGAAATTAACCTCTCATATAAAAATAAATCAATTTTTATTTTTGGACATTTGATGTTATCGCTGGTTTCGTAAAACAATATTGTAATTTTTGAAAAATATTGTAAAATTTTTTGAAAGTTCTTTTGTTCATATTGTCGAAGTTTTGGACTTGTTTTGTGGAAGTTCAGTAAATTTGTGGACATCAGTGAATCCGGGTAAGCTTACTTAATTAATATAATACATAAATTACAAGTAATTTAATAATATCATGTCTGGTTTATTAAATACTGAGGATACAGAGCAGTTGGCTAGCGGACTTAAGGATTGTAGCTTAAGAGATAGTTCAGAGGAACTTAAGTGTTCCAAGATAGATGATCATTCCACATATATGGATTTTCCGGGCCTGGCATCCAAGAGACCCCCTTATGGTAGTGACCTAAGGGCCTCTACATATATATATATATATATATATATATATATATATATATATATATATATATATATATATATATATATTTATGAGAAGTCGCATGTCATTAGTCAACGTTAAGCACTTGTTCTCATTAATCCAGCGTATTATAGTTTGGATTTATCTTTGTAAAAATGTCGGCGAATTCATATTAGCCGTTATATCATCAGCCTCCTCGTTGTACCCACAATTCACAGATATCGGTAGTTGATCGTAATTAATGTAACATGACTGTATATTTGGTGTCTAGTTATCGTCATATATCAGTTCCGTTAATTTCTCAGGGCGCAAATTGTTGCGGCTCAATTTAATTCGCCGAAATATTGTCAAAATTAATTTCAAAATTTAATACACTTGACCAATGAGAACACAAATAATTACCGTCGACCAACTACGTGTGACTTCTCATCTATTTAGGAGCAAAGCAATTACTACGCAACGCATTCTGTTCTGCTCGCTACGTGGGATTGCCGTCTTTCTACTTGCTGCATTGACTATCGACGCCGACTCTTCTACATGGGTTTATCAGGCAGTGTCAATATTTCGGCTAGTCCTCCAGTGATATGTAATCAATCATCTAATAATCGAATTTCTACGTGTCCCAGATATCTCGGTGTCGCCGCAAACATTCAACAAGATTAGTCAATGACTTCGAACAGCATCTAACACTCTGTCGGTTATCTTTTACTGGTCCTGTAAATGGCCACTCACCGCAACTGCTTCGTTTCCTTATTGGTATGCTTAGTAATATCGCATGGCACATCCTTTTAGCGTGGTAAATGCAGGTAAATAGTTTGCTTAGATAGTCAATGCAGCGAAGAATACGTCATCAGTCAAAAGTGTCGAGCAGAGCAGAATGTGTTGCATGGTAATTGCATCGCCCATTTATAGATGCGAATTCGCATGTAATTGGTCAATGGTAAGCGCGCGTTCTCATTAATCCAACGTATTAAGGTTTGAATTTATTTTTGACCAAATGTCGGCGAACTAATATGATCCGTTACATAATCGACTGCCACATAGGGATTCAAGGATCGGATATCGGACGTTGGTCCTAATTAAGGACAAAGTCGACTTTCTGATCGCACATCTCTTATGTAATATGACTGTATAGTTCAAGTCTCGTTATGTCGTCGTATATCAGTCGTGTTACGCTCTGCGAGCGCACTCTACTCCTGCTTTATACGCGGAATGTAAAGACAATTCTAATTCTTATTTCTTTTAGAATTTTCAGCTTATTGCATATAACAATAAATGAATAACATATGCGAGCTTCAGGTAAAATTTCATTTGGTGAAAATCAAGTTTAGAAAATGACATTTATCCATGCGGTCTGTTTAACGGTATTATTGTCGTGTTTAAAATAATTTTCATATGTATTCAAATATGGAATTTTTCTGATTGTTACCTTACCACGCCTATGGTTTCTCTAACTCGTGCGCCAGGTATGACATCGAAAAGGAGGACTGACTAATCGAAATTGTCGAGCAGGGTTGTTTTCGTTTATAATTGGACTTTTATTCTTCTTTTTGTGTTTTACTGCTCTCTACTTTAATAAAGGTTTGGGCCTGGTCACCTTTTCCGTAGTGTTTACATTGCTAGAGCCTTAATAATGTGCGTACAGCATTATTATACTGTACTGCTTCGTAGACATTCACTTTCTTGTGCTCTTGCCATTTGGAATTAAACAAACAGTCACCTTGTCATTGCTGTGCACAATGATATTTGAACCGAACGTTTATTGCACTATTTATCTTGCTAACTAGTCATAATTTATTTAGCATAGAGTTGTGAAAACTATTCAGTCTGACTAAAAACCATTACTGAGTTGTTGTAATGACTGAGAGTATTTAGTAGCAACAAGTTAGTTGGCAACATACAATCTAGTCATATGAGTGTAAAGGTAAAGTAGGCGCTGATCTATTTGCGTCAGTTTTACATTCGGACATGTGTGCACATATGGCTGTCTTATTCATATCTGAATATAAACCCAATTGTGAGATTTTTGGTCTGCTGCCGAATAAATATTAATGAATTTAATTTATTTTAGCACATGACTCGTGAAAAATATTCTTGTTTAAAGTTATGACTGACAGAAACAGAGAAAAACAAATTGCAGCTGATAAAGCAGTCTCTAAATGGTTGAAGGTAAATACTTACTGATTGAAATTGTTAGGACAAGCAAACCATTGGTATTGGTAGTGGAACAACAGCCGTTTATGTGGCAGATGCTATTGGTTTGTACTTGTGTTTTAATTGTTATAAAGATAAATGTATAAAAGAAGAGAATTTGGACATAGTCTGTATTCCAACGTCCTATCAAGCACTTCAACTGATTCTTGAGAGAAACTTTGTATTGACTAGTCTTGAAAAGCAGACGTCTGTAAATATTCGTAATTTTAATTTTAGATCGATGTGACATTTGACGGAATCGATGAAGTTGATATAAACCTAAATTGTGTCAAAGGTGGAGGGGGTTGTCTTTTACAAGAGAAAATAATTGCTTCAAATTCCAAAAGATTAATTGTGGTTGGTGACAGCTCGTAAGTGCCATGCCTATTTTTAAATCCTTTATTATTTTTTATTTTAGTGTTATTTTTCAAAGCTTTAATGTTGTCTTTTGTTATTTTGAGATGCTTGGCTTATATCCCGGATGTATATCATGTCATAGTGCTAAAATAGTGTTTCCATACTGCGTCGGCAATCACGGCTTCCTTCGTAGTAAGGAAACGAAAATAAGTTACTGCAGATTGACTTGAAATTGCGGACTCCGGTATTAGAGGTTCTTTATGCTACTTGAAAGAATGTCGTTGTTGCGATACTGAATTAATTGAAATTACCTGATCTGCGTTTTGACTAACGCAGCTTTCATTGTTCCAGTAATTTTCTTTTTTTCATAATATTTCGATCTACATTACCGTAGATCTTCATCAGATGCATTTCACGAAACAAATGAAGCAAGTGTGTTATTTCCTCTAGTCATAATATTTATATACCTCAGACTGACCTTTCATTAGATATTCGCGTGTCACATGTGTGTGTGCATTTTTATAACCGTTGTTTTCATCTAACTAATTTAGACCAGAGTGGCTGAATAATAATTATCAATTGCATGCAATAATTATTCGTTTTTACACACTCAATGTAGTCGTTCGGACTTCTGGTTTTATCAATCTCATGGAATGTTTTTATGACGAGTGTTTCTGAATTATGGGTCTCCCCATCTCAGTTACGTCATTTACATTGAGTGTGTAAAAACGAATAATTATTGCATGCAATTGATAATTATTATTCAGCCACTCTGGTCTAAATTAGTTAGATGAAAACAACGGTTATAAAAATGCACACACACACATGTGACACGCGAATATCTAATGAAAGGTCAGTCTGAGGTATATAAATATTATGACTAGAGGAAATAACACACTTGCTTCATTTGTTTCGTAAAATGCATCTGATGAAGATCTACGGTAATGTAGATCGAAATATTATGAAAAAATAAAATTACTGGAACAATGAAAGCTGCGTTAGTCAAAACGCAGATCAGGTAATTTCAATTAATTCAGTATCGCAACAACGACATTCTTTCAAGTAGCATAAAGAACCTCTAATCTGAGATAGGAATATATCGTCGCTAACTCATCGACGAGTTTGCAAGTGGCTCTATCTTTTAGAAAATCAATAAGAGTTTGTTTAGTCTCTGCTATAAATGATGTAATTCATTGACTTTTGGAATGATAAGTATATAGTTTCGCGATATCGTTTGTCTTTCATGTCGGCTTGACTTCGAAAGCGCGGTTTCCATTTTTAATCCAAAAGCCGAGTCATTTTTAACACTTCTTAGAGTGTCTTGTTCGCGCATTTTTCACGGTATGGTGCGATTGATCCCTATCTTAAATGCGAATGATACGGTATTTTGTTTCTGCTATCCGTTGTTGCAGCTTTATTTAATTAATGAACTATAAGTTTTCCTTTGACGTTTCATAGGCTTTCAGTGGACACACTGTTTCTCAGAGTCGGTATATGTACGCCAATGTTCAATTATTCGTTGAATCAAACTAGAATACTTTAGTTAAACACTACCATTTTTCGTCATACAGTCACACAATACAGAACTTTTGTCAGTTGCATATCGTAACGCTTTTCGACCTGCGATTATCGTGATAGCAAAACGATAAAGTGACTAACGGGGATAAAACCGATATGCATATATAAGCAAAGCGAAATAAAGTCTGCGGCAGTCTATACAAGAAGTCACCCACACATTGTATTTGGCTGGATATAGCTGCACGATTTTGTTCATTCACAAAAATGCAATTTTCAAAGCATGTTTGTAAGCCTTACACTTTACCCATCATTGAGTGATGATTTGTTCAATTAATGTTTGCAAACTTGAGATAGGTATCAATCCCGTTTTATTCATCCAGTCTCACATCGCAAAAACTACCTCGTTTGGACCTCGTGGTTATCATCATAAAACGATAGCATTTTAGCTGACGTGGATCAAATTGCTACTCATAAACAATGGGAGAAAAATCTGATAGGGTTATGATTGCAATTCCAAACTAGGTGAAAGCTGCGCAGGAAGAAGTTGGATTCGGGCTGGCAAAGCTGTGCCAACGGCATCATGTCCTGTAATCTTTTCCATGGACTAAATTTGGTCGTGTTGAACTCAATTTTCGAGCACCCCAAACAGCATTTTGCAATAAGATTAAGTAATGTAACCTATGCAAATGGGACAGGGACATACCAGCAAACTCAGATCGACTCCATTTTGGTAAGCATACGTTGCCTGTTTTCTGTTAATGACGCAAAAGTTTTTTTTGCTATCCTACAGGTTCAATCACTAAATCTGACTATAGTATTCTGCCCGCTAGATTTAGATTTAAATTCCGTTTCTTGTGGTTGGCTGTATTCCGATTGAATATTTGTGCACTGTAACCATTTATATGGGTCGGATTAATTCGAGCACGTTTGTGCTTCTGCTGGATGACTAACTAGACGATAACGTACAAAACAGCGCTACAGAGGGATGTCTAAGAACACCTAGGTCTCTTTTTCGATGGTGAAATTAAAACGGTTGATATTGTCAACTCCAAAGCTTTTCGGTTCGTAGCGTCTGCTGTTGAACTAAGAAGAAATCGAACCCTAGTGATGAAAAAAGGACGATAATAGATTATTATTATTGCTAATGCGTTGTAAGTAACGTCTAATAGTGACAGCCTATCCGATTTTACGTTCAGATACGACACATTGGCAGTAGTAATTTTGTAAAGGTGCCAGCGCAAGCAGTTTCAAAAACTTGAATCTACGACATTGCAAACAACGTTATTATCAATGAACCGTTTTCTAGAAATTGCTACACGATAGACATAGAAATTCTTGTTTTTGATAAAACCGCAACAATTTGCGGTATCTTATGTGATCTCAAAATAAACTTGATTAAAAGGCCTTAGGAATTTCAAAAGTTAGATGAACTTGATATTGATAAACATTGGCACAAAAAGATTTCTACAATCGGGAGGGACAAATCCGCTCAGAAACGAATGTCCGTCCATAAATATCGTGGCACTGGCACTCGTGAAAGTTATCGTATCTGTTTTCTCTTTGAGAGATAGGATAACTATTTCAACTCTGGCGCGGATTCTACCTGGAATGGGATGAATGGACCAGATTCGTGAAATCTACTATCCATATTATTGGCCTACTACTGTTGCTGTCGGTTCTGTCTTGCGCCGTATGCTATTGTGGTTATCGATGACTCACCGTTACAAATATATTATATTACTCCAAGACTTATAATGAATTTTGGCCTGTATTCGCACTAGTTAGCATCTTTTCTAAACTATTGCGATTGGTTCCAGCGTTGAACAAGGATGGAATGTTGCTCTCATCCTAATGTTATCGATACCGGCTTTACTGAAACTATCCCAAAAATCCCAAGAATGGAGGTCAGTAGTTTCAGTCAACATGTTAACCTGGAATATTTAGAAGGATGTTGATCTGATGACAAAGGGATGACGAGCTCCAGGAATCTATTAATTGTGATTAATTGGTGTCCATCATGTTCGGTCTGAGGATAAATTTATCGAAAAAGGTTGTTACCAATTTTGTTTTGTAGTCTAAGATTGTGCTGAACGGCACCCTGCTGGTCAATGATTTCCTTCACTTACTTTATCGTGTTGCATATGACGAAACAGCTTCTGCAGAGATTTCTAGACGTATTAGCATGAATGCAGATACTGCTGTTAAATTCTGCTAACCGATTTGAAATTTTCATTCAATTTACAAAGCGTCAAATTCAAAGTATTGTAGTCACGCTTGCTGCTACGGAGACCGGCGACGATCCATTGTAACTACTAGTGTTTGTAATGGGTGTATTCTGAGGTGTTTTTTTAAATACTAACATTTGCAGTTCGATAAACAGATGCTTGTTGGTTTTCTCGATTTAATTTCCGAGGATTTGCGCTACATGAACCATCCAAAAACTGTTTTTGTGAAGCGAAGGACCTAAATTTGTTTTATATATATATATATATATATATATATATATATATAATAATAGGGTATTTTCCAGCGTTCTAAAACATTTCAAGCATGTCAAACATGGCGTAACCGATAACGTGATAGGTAATAAAGCCCATGGTGTATGAATTTGTTGGAGTAATAGGTGTTCAGAAATAGTTGTAATTCGCAATTTTAATGATATCCATCGTGTTTGTTCCATGTGCAGACTCGGCAACTATAGAGCTAGTACCGTGTAACTTTTCGGTACCATCATTTCAGTATGGGGTACTGAGATAATAGCCATAATGTTGGTTCCCTTTACATACTCGCTATATATTTTATATATGGTGAGTTGGCTTTGAAGTCGCGTTGTCGTAGACTATATAGTGTTAACTTCACTACTGTAGGTTTACACATTCGTATAAGAGATTGTACAGTTCTGTCTTCCCACATGCATCACCCAAATATATAGTGGTAAAGGGCGTAATTCCGGCTCCTACCAATGGGTCGCCAGTAAGCACGAAACGAATGTGCATGAGATACTTTCCGTTCATGCTGTTTTGGTTTATCCTTCTGGTCACACCTGAACTAATTTGTTACTAGGTTCGCAACACAATACACAATTGCATGTATATTGGTTTTCCGCCACAAGCATTATATAGCATAATCGGTAAGTTTTCTTAAAATTGAATTTGTAGACTAACTTTTAACTTTGAATTGAATTTTTAAAATTGAAATAGTAAATTTGCTGAAAATATTGGCGATAAATGGAAGAAGGGTATACCATTAGAAGTCGTCCCGATGGCAGTAAAGCCTATTGTTAGGCAAATTGAAGAAGAATTTGGTGGCAAGGCGGAGGTTCGTCAAGCGGTAGCTAAAATGGTAACATTCATTAGTTTCTTTTTGTCCTAGTTCTGGCATCACAATTTTCTTAACGTTCTGCTTTATTAGAAAGTTTATACGTTATTGGTTAATTTTAATGTATACGAGAAGTTACCTTATCTGCGCTTTGACTAACACAGTTTTCATTCTTCAACAAGATATTTAGGCTACCTTTATCGACAGCCTTCTTTAGTTGGTCCATTATCACTAGTTTAAAAAATCATTAGTTTGAATTTTAAATTAATGAGAATTGATCAACTGAAGAAGGCTACCGATAAAGGCAGTCGAAATATTTTGTTGAAGAACGAAAATTAGTGAAAAACTGCCTGTGTTATTCAAAACGAAGATCAGGTAATTTCGATTAATCCAGTTTCGCAAAAATATTTTAATTTTATTGATTCTCTCTAAACTTTACACTTTTCCAAATATTTTAAAACAATGTCAGTTAAATATTATCTCATTTTAGTGTCTTTTGAATTATAAATACGTTTTAAATCTTTGAAAGTCAACACGATAATTTAATTTTAGTGGTTAAAATATTTATAGTTTGCTTTGCCAGACATAAATTAACAATAATTTTATTGAGTTGCAGCTACCTATTACAGGAAAAAGTTATGTAGAACTATTTTCAGAATTGATTTAGATTAAGGCTGTTTTGAACGTAGCTCCACTGAGGCTACATTCGATAGCTTAATTTATAAATTTTATTGGATGTATGGATGAAAATATTCAATCGCGAATGAGAATTGGTTTTACTTATACAGTAGCAGTCATTCTCCTAAGTGACAGCCTAATAAAGCAAGTAGTGCTTCTTAGCGCTGTAAAATGGCAAGATATGGCTGTCCGCTTCATATTTTTTCTTTATTAATTCTTTCTGTCATTCATTTAGCAGTAAGCTTAAACAAATGGAGTGATTGCATTTGTACACAATTTTTAAGGTAGTGATATCTATAGTTGATCACCGGGCATACCTTATTTGAATGAAGTCCCTAACAGTGCAGATTCAAATAAGGATCTATGCTTGAACTTGAGTGACACTTGTGAATGATAAAAAATAGGCTTAATTCAAACTTTTAGTTGTCATAAGAGGGTAATTCGCCACTCATAAACATCATTGTAATTCCTGGCTTTCGTGCGCTCGAGCCTATGTCTTAGCATTTACCATTGGAACAGACATTGACATCGTTAAATCAGCACCAACTATGTTGTTTCGAATTTCATAGATATCTCATTATAGATCTTCCAAGCAGGATGATCATACTTCATACTTTTAGCCTGTTTTCGTTTATCCGGATATTTAAATTAACATTTAAGGCAAAACTGTTTTTGTGTGGCAATCGGTGCTAATTCGTCTATATAAATTACCTTTCCTGGAGATTACATATATGGGGACTTAGATTATATCTTAAAATCGTGTTTATTTTAAATAGAATGTGTTAATAGTTTAAGAAATTCACGCTTAATTCTTGATTTGCATTTATGATAAATACCCTTTATTTTTATTTTTTGTCATTTTAAGGGACCCGTTGTTACTGATAACGGAAATTTCATTGTGGACTGGAAATTTGTTCAATCGAATATTGCTTGGCGTGATATTGACACGAGACTTCACATGATTCCAGGTAGGTGAATTATTATTTTTTAGAAGCATATCTGTATAAAGGAACGTTATGCCTCAATGAACGGAACTCGTTTTTTCTGATTTCCTCGTAGTCTTTTCATAATCGTGAAGTTTTACATCTGAATGTTATTTTTGTTACGTTTTCCCTTTTGTAGTTGTTTCAAAGTGCTTATTAAAATTTAGCTATTGAACTGGTTAAAAATTTGTAGTCCACAAACTAAATAGTTTATAATTCTTTAAATCAAGTTTGCGTGCTTGAAGTAAACACCAATCCAATTATATTTAACCAGTCATCGAACAACATAACAAAACTACCGCCAGCTGCAACGCACTGACGCGTTTCGACCTTCCATGATCATCATCAGAGTACGACGGCAAACTGACTATCGAGGATCAAACCGCATTGAATATATATTGAAATCAAATTTAGATATGTTGCTCTCACCTCTAGCAGTCTTGCATACATTGAACTTGACTGGAAATGTCGGCTGCACAATTTCTAAATTTGATTTCCATATATATTCAATGCTGTTTGATCCTCGATAGTCAGTTTGCCGTCGTACTCTGATGATGATCATGGAAGGTCGAAACGCGTCAGTGCGTTGCGGCTGGCGGTAGTTTTGATATGTTGTTCGACGACTGGTTAAATACAATGGGATTGGTGTTTACTTCAAGCTCGCAAACTTGATTTAAAGAATTGTTACCACCACCCGCGCAATCAATTATTGTTTAAATTGTATTGCCTATATATGTATATGTGGCGAAAGCTGCAAACAGTTAATGTTCGTGACTGCATAGAAATTGTGCAGCCGACATTTCCAGTCAAGTTCAATGTATGCAAGACTGCTAGAGGTGAGAGCCGCATATCTAAATTTGATTTCCATATATATTCAATGCGGTTTGATCCTCGATAGTCAGTTTGCCGTCGTACTCTGATGATGATCATGGAAGGTCGAAACGCGTCAGTGCGTTGCAGCTGGCGGTAGTTTTGTTATGTTGTTCGATGACTGGTTGAATACAATGGGATTGGTGTTTACTTCAAGCACGCAAACTTGATTTAAAGAATTGTTACCACCACCCGCGCAATCAATTGTTTAAATAGTTTATATTTCCTTTACTTCCGCCAATTATAAAGATTCTGGTCATGTATAGGATCTTATGCGTCAATTCTTTAAAATTGCCTTAAAGTTAATTCGTGGATGAAATTTTATTCTAAAGTTCTATGGGTACTCAAATAGGAAAAGATTATTAATTATCGAAGTTGCTCAGCATACTATCGTTTCGTTAGAAAGGATGTAAGAAAGTACTTCACGAAAAACGCACCAATAGTTGCTATCATAAAAGCACAATTTTCCTAATTAACTATGATAGCTTATTGGAGGTTATTTTGCTAAATGTGTCTGAAAATGAGCTGGAAATTGTTGTGCACTGTATTCTCGGAACACCTATCTATATTGATTGTCTAATTGAATCGAATGCCTTTATCTTTGAAATGAATAAGGAAAAGAATTGGCATAAAGAAGACCTTTTGTGTTCAATTGCGTGTCTACAACTATCCTAGCCGTCTAACTTGCGATTTCTTTACTCAGCATACAGGCTGTTGGAATAGTGTAAAGTAAATTAGTCAAAAGAACATTTGACAAAATCATGGCTAATAAGCTGAAATTATTTATTAGCGAAACAATTTTAGTTTTATTGGGTTCTTTGTAAATATGGAAATCCGAATAGTGTTTAATTGATTCAAGCATACAGAGATATTAGTATTTCGTCGTAAAGTCCATCCCCTCCTCAACGTGGTACGACGGTGTCAACCATGTCTCGATGGCCGATCGTACATGGGCTAACGGGGCTATGGCGGTGGTGTCACCAGGGCGTGGTGGATTTCCGACCGGCAATCGGATCTCCTATAAAATACCACATGAGCCCGACGACGGCACCATGACTCGGCGTGTGTTCCCCGCCACAAAAGGGTTCAAAAGCCACAGGATTACATGGACTCCTGGACAGTACCCCGTACTTCCGAATGGCGAATGAGCTCTCAACAGCCAACGGCAACCATGCAACTTACTGCTGCCTTGCAGACTGCGCTTGGATGTGCAAAGGCTAGAGGTGCGTCCTCGATCAAAAAGCCGAGTGGTGAGGGGACACCACTTGTACCAAATTCCCAAGAAACTCCATGAAATCAATGGAGCCGGCTTATCCTCCAAAAGGAGTCAGCCGCAGTAAAAAAAAAGTATTTCTCTGTGAACTTGTTTGGTTTTTCATATTTTAGCTTAACCATAATCTATAATACAAGGTGATTAGGCGATATATATAGTGGCTTTAATAGTTAGCTCGCAACCACGGATATTTTAGCGCATGATTATTGGAAGCCTTAACTTTCTCATTTGATGCCCCGATTTTGTTTTCACCAAAATTAACGCTTTGAGTGTATTTGGTAATTATTGAATGGGAAAAGTGTGCGAGAAGCACTGAGCAAGTTTAATATGCTCAAGAACTGGTCTGTTAATATTTTTTGTTGTGTGCAAGACTATCTTATAGAAGTATAACTGCTTAAAAGCTATCCGGTCATACGGGGCATATGTGCTCTATTGCTCTCTTACAATCAACCTATTATATGTGCCTCAAAAATTATCTTTAGTGACAATTTTAATACGAAGTCTACGATCGTACTGTACAACATCGTATTTTCAGTTGTCAACGGACTCCTATTTACACAGAAAATCGGCCTGTGCTGGATTGTCCAGGCGTGTAGGCTGTGGCTGCAGCTTCCTTCATTTAAGTTTCAGTAGATGATCGTCTATAAATGACATTAGCTAATTACTTAGTATAAGCTTGGTGTGGTTTGATTCATTTCCAACTGAGCGATAGAAAACATCGACCAGAAGCAAAATAAGTTATCCGGTCACTACAGTTCGGCCTCCCTTTTATTGCCGAACACTGTGCAAGTTAGGTCATTGTTTACAAAAGCCACTTGCGCTTTCTCTTCACCAGCCTTTCGAGCACTATGGTTAAATTCTGGAATCTAGGAAAAGGTATATCTGCGCTCTTATACTCAGTCCTTTGATCACGACACATCGCACTATCAAAGATATCAGTGAGAATCTAGCAAGAAACATAATCCAGAGACGAAGCCTTATTTATTCTGCCTTTTTGAAATATGCTCCTCTAGAACTCACCATGGGAGGAAAATATACGCACTTTTCTGTATGTATGTATGTATATATTCGACGTCATTTCTACCAAATGGAACAAATATTAGTTGCCCTAATGAAATTTATTAATTTCGTTTGCATAAAAAATGATAAATAATCCGAGTCTAGTATTCACTGCGAGTATGCCAATCCTTGGAGGAATGTAGTTTCCTAATTTCCTACTATTTGTAAATTCTTATTAATGTATGCATAGATCTGCCAGTATGAGTATATATATCTGTTTCAAATCTTATTTCACGAATTAATTTAATTAAATGGATCCTGAAAACTAAGGCCTTAGATAATAGACTACTGTTGCACTGAAGAGGAATTGATGTCGCGCACAACTTCCGGAAGATTAAATAAAATTTCTTCTGACCTAGTCTCTAATATCCAATTCGATTAGGTTTCCTTTTCTTTTTCCCACATTTTGCAGATTGCTCTTGCTAATGTATGGAAAAATTTAATATTGAAAAAATCAGTATACTCAATGTTTTATCAAATTTTTAAAGTATGCTACCATGCTTTAAACCTAATAATAATAATAATAATAAATCCAATATTTATATTAGTAATATTACTACTACTTAAGCATGAAATAACTATACTACTATGCAGCTTTATGCCATCATAATATAATGATGCTTTATCGTCGCATGTCCACTCAATTTATAACTGCGTTTCAAATGATTACTGGGTTGCTTTTTCATAATGGGCTATTCACGTGGGTGCATTTGTGTCAATGTTAAAGAAAATTTGGCAACATGATTCTTTATCACATCAATTGGATAAATTAGAAATTGATATATCTTGCGTATTCTGAACAGGAAACCTGGATCCAGCGGGTATTACAGAGATGTGTGCATCGATATTATCAACGAGTTTTTGTCGCTGTAGTGCTGATGTCGCATTGTCTTAAAGCTGATTTGACCATATTGGTGTGTATAAAAAATAGGTTGCCTCATTTCTCTGTGTTACCTAGGTAAGTATTTCCATCCACACTAGACCCTCATCTTCATAAAACTTAATTCTTTGATTTTCGAAAATATTATTTGTTTTATTTATTTTCAAAGATTTTTTCATTTCTTCTATTTATTCATAGTTTTATGGCAGCGAATCATCACCTTTAAGGGCTGTTATATTGCTGTGTGATAATTTTGGGATGAACTTGATGTATTATTATCTTCGAAATTCTGGTATCCATAAATCTTTTTAAGCCAAACAGTTATAGAATCAGCATTAATTTTAGTTCAAAAACTGATGTTACTCTATCTGATTTGATTCCTATTAACAGTCGAGTTTTTGCGGCTTTCCTAAAAACATCCAATAAAATGTCAAAGCAATAATCAGCATTGAATAATCGTTACCTGTATGCACTCTCACCGAACGTAACACATACGACAAGACAAGCATCTTACTCCGGTATAAAATATCTACTAAAACGGTAACAAAGTTGATCAATTCTTTGCGTTATTGGTAGCGTAATTGCTTATATTGTGCTCTTAACTGTTGTAGAATGTCATTTGGGTGTCATATAAGCTTTAAGGTAACATCCCCAGTTTATTCTAACTAATGTACAAAGCAAGTCCGTGAATGTTTAATATCGCCGAAAAAATAAATCATAAAATTTTATGAAATATAATTTATCATCATTGATCGTTGCTTATGACACGATACAATGACAACAGCATGGAAAGTGAAATGCCGATGTTGTCTTTCTTTAAATGTGATTTAGTCGCAATGGTGTTGTGATGAGATTAAGTTTGCTTCACATTTTTGTTATATAGATAAATAGACTCATTACCTCGATCTCCGTCATAAATCACTAGTTAAAAAATCCTTGTATCTTTTTAACATTTTTTAATGTTATTTACTTTTTATAATGGTTATATAGCAGTGAATTATCAGTTACAAACTATTTTTGCATAGCAATATGTGATAAAGATGATAACGATCGGTGGGCAGAATTTAATGATCAATTTTGTTGGGTATATGCATAATTACCAATCCCCGAAGGCATGTCTCTAGGAATTATGCTTATTTTTCTCGATCTACTGTCAAAATTAGAAATACGGAATGAAATTTTATGTCTTAAGCTTGGGGCCCCAATGGTATAAAATCTATTTCATGTAAGGATCGTGGTGACATAATAGTTGGTGTGATAACTGCATTCCTTTGTACTATATGAAATGAAACACTGTACTGGCTATTTAGTGGGTGTCGACCAACGTTAACATTTCCTAAAATCCATTCGCAATTCGTGCGATAGACTTCAGCCGTATCTTAGGTTATCGTTAAGATCATCTTATGCCGTTTCTGGCTTTCGGGTTGATTACATATTCGTGTAGAACAGGACGGGTTCTGACCAGGTAGATGTATAAATAATAGTTTTCGAATAAGGAAATTTCTTCGAATAGTGGCTTATCCACCACCGTTAGCTGTCTTTATAGACTAAAGTCATTTCACTCAGTTTATCGTAATGATTATGTGGTCGGAACAAATTATCAGCCAGATGTATTTGTAAATAATATACGAACGATTAACAAGAAATTTTTTTACTTCAGTGACTTACGTGTAACCTCAGAACTTTATTGCCGACAGTAGTGTCTGGTATTGATGCCCACGTTCTCTTATTTCGTCAATTTTTGAATAGATGTTATACTTTAAAATGCAGACGCCTAAGTTTTCCAACGTGTTTGAGTAAATGGACATGCTAACGCGAACTGTATTGTTTTATTATTAGATTTCAGTCAATGTTCTGTCTCGGATTAGAATTCTCAGTGTAAGACTGCACAAATACCACCAATCACTCACTTCAACTTTGCAGATTTAAAATGAACATGTGGAATTCGTTTTAATATCTTCGCAGCTGCATCAATAACCCATAAATTATGATTAAAGAGGTGAAAATGAGAATTGTTATTGATGGGGAACATTTGCCATTTATTGAGAAATGAAAGTAACTCACTTTACGTTATATGTTGTGTACATTGGATCTGTGCGTTCAGTTTTGCTATACGCTAGTATTACATGGGCATATAGAGTCATAGATCATATATGCTAGCAGTCGTTTGTCCACCATTATCTGAGATGTACTGTCAATCTGATTTAACATCAACTAATTGGTAAAGCTAACATCCATACATGTGTTTTTGCATCCGCTAATGGGTGCTTTTCGTTACACCGACGGATAAATCTCCATTGCTTTCGCTGGTTCTGTCATGTTTCTCGTATGCATTCATTCCTATTGCCCAGTGGGATGCTAAACTCTCAGTCAGCACCTGATTGATGTAAACCAAACTAGCGGATATTAACACAAGTTAAATAGTTAAAGTCAACCATAATAATATTGAATAGAATAGGACCGGTTTTTCTCCGAGAAAGGAGTTCATGAGCTCATATTTGGAAGCCTGGCGAGATATTGCTTTAAATCGTGCTCAGCGGCGATCTCGTTGCAGATTAATTAATTTTCTTGTTGATTATCCGAATGAACTTCGAGGTTTTCACGAAGATTAAAGTAAACGGAAAAAATTCCCTATTGACGATGTTGCAATGCTTTAAAATCGACGGTCTAGGTTATGTGATTTATAGTGTATTTCTTGGTAGGTCTCTATTTAGGATAACACTATACTTTCTTAATATTCTCATTTTTCTATATTATTTTTATATTGTGTCATGAAGCATAAGTTTTTAAAGGCTTTTGTGTTGCCCTTTTTGATGACCAGAATAAGTAGTGAACCTCAGTAAGTTCTTTGATTTATTGCACGAATTACATCAAAATTAAGATTTAAAGTGAACTGCGTCCCTACCTCTACTGAAGCAGCATAAATGCTAGTTTCGTGTATATTTAAATGGTACTATGGGGTTAAGGATCAGTGATTGTAAATCTATCGGTTGTTGCTTTGTGGGCCAATTAGTCTCAAGTATGGCGAACCGCATACTTGAGGCATCTGTATTGCTAATTCATATATGAACTGCTCTGTCGCAATCTCAGTTGATACTGTGTACATTCAAATTGATGTGAGTGTGAGGCGCTAAATTGCGTTATCTTTTAACATTTTTCTTTTATTGGAACTTGCTACACTGAGTCAAAATTTTGTGCCTTCTGAAGTAACATTCTGTATAAAAAGGTTTCGAATGGCTCGAGTGAGACAGGTGCTCCTAAATTGTCACGGATATTGTAATCGATCATCACCTTCTCCGGTCTGATAGGTAGCAATTCCTCTGAACTTGAAAACATGTTTCTTTGTTAGATTGATATGTACATAAGTATCATGCTATTTTGAATGGAAGGTGAAACTTGTTCGCTAGTTTCTCTATGACAAATTCTTGTATAGACTCAGATTGTCTTTAAATAAATCGCATGTCGTCAAATGTTTAAAAACGCAGTATGTGTATGCTTATTATTTCACTATAAATTTTATATTCTGAAAACTGCGTGAAAATATCGAACATAAGTGTTCTTGTCATAATGAATAGCCGTTGCCGGATAGTGCTGGCAAGGTGTGTTCTATGGTTACCGTAAGATTATTTGGTGTTTGGCGTTGTGACGGACTACGATGGCCAATAGTCTGATTTGAATTTGCTGATATAATGATAATGAAAATTAATATTGAACTGTAGGGAAATTATTTCTCTGTTCAATGTGCGCTCATTTTATGAGGTCTTTGGCCTAAAGCGTTTAAAAAATGTGCATGAACAGTTCTTATTTGTAAAGCGCCCTATTGCCAAGTTTCATCTTGCTTACCTTGGGCCACTGGTGATACCTGAAAAATCTATTTCTGCTGAAATCCTTGGACATAATACCATTTTTCTTTGACATTCGGGTTTCGATATTGGGCTTTATTCCAAGCTTTGCTTTTGACCTACAAGGTTAGATTGGCTGTAGCTACGACGACATAGTAAACATTTTGAAATGATAAAAGAGCTTGTTAGGATTTTGGTTGATGTCGGGATGCATGTTTTGTGAGCAAATGTTTTGCCTAAATCTTTATATCCTTCAACTGTCGTGTGTGCCATTCCCATTATACTGAAATAAGAACACTGAGTGTAATTATTAGGCGACTGTGATTGGTGCGCATTCTGCATTCTGCATTCTGCATTCTGAATTTCAGATTAGCTAAGCATTTACGGTGACTGACTATATCCATAGTAAATTTTAATAGCTAGATTGGTCACTCGGTAAAACCAGGCTTTGCTTGCATTTACGGAGACTATGAGCTTGTGCATTTCAAGTTTCATTTGCACTATTTAATAGCCATTGTAAAGAACGCTGAGATTACTATGGTGTACTGCTTATCTGAATACTTCAGTATTGTACTGCTAGATTTTACATGAAGCACTTTAAGTGTCATCTTTGTAAGACTGCTGTACATAAATATTCGGATATTGTGCCTCTAGAATGAGTTAAGTTCAATTAATGCCACAAATGTATGCCAAGGCTCGCATGATCAAAAGGTGCAGTCTCACTTGCATGTTCTCCGTGATTGCTGATGAGTTATCACTAGGAACAGGCACTGCGCTACAAATCTATTATATATTTTATCTAGAAATATTGTACAGTTGGGCAGTGCAATCTCTTCTATAGCTTCGTGTATTAAAGTAATAGTAAATTCAATTTGTAAATAAAAAAAGCCAGTTAAATATTTATTATATGCAACAACCTACTAAAATTACTAACAGCATAGGATAAATTTAACCACACTTGAGAATAACAACTATTTGTAACTTTTCAGTGCCAAATATTATAGTTCAGTTTATTGTGTGAAATGTCAATTCATATCATTCTTGACGAGTAACAATCATCCATGATAACTACTTTTGTTTTATAAAGAAAGTTATTTGCAATTTAATATGCCGATTACTGAATTTTATTCTCTTTCTCTCTCAAAAGGTATCGTGGAAACTGGTCTGTTCATCGGAATGGCAACAGAAGCTTATATTGGACAGCCCGATGACAGCGTTAAAGTTCTGTTCAGGCGACACTAGTCTTACATTTTGCAAGTATTTGGATCAGCAGCAAATCCATGAAAATTACACTTAGGTTATTTATTCTATTTGCAAGTCTAACTTCTAAAAAAATTTTCAGTTTAATTTTATTATATTCATGATTTTTAGAATATTTTTCACGTTTTTTTATTATGAATAAATGTATATTGATAAATAAATTATTCTTGTTTGCGTCACGCATAATGGGACAGATTGCAGCAGGTTTCTGAGCATAATAGTCTAAGTCAAGGCGCTTGTATACACATTCGTATAGTAGATTGTATCGTCCATTTGTCCCGCATTCCTTCACCAAATATATAGTGGGTATGGGGCGTATTTCCGGCTCCTTCTGATGAATCGCCAGTAGAAACGATACACGTGCCTTTCGTCCATGCTGACTCGTTTATTCTAATGGTCCTATTTGAACTAATTTGTTAGTAGGCACGAAAGACCTAGTACACAAATGCATTAATTCTAGTTCACCAAAACAACAATATATAACTGTTGCATGTTGAATTTAACCACATGATTACCGCGAGAAGTGATAACTAATTTCGACCAATGCCTGAGTATATGGATTTCATAGAGTAACGGGTTTTGCGAAATAATTTCAATTTTGATGAAATTTAGTCGGTCTTGAAATTCGTTGTAGTGGTACCAATTAACTAATCGGCAACCATAGTGTTCGCACTATGTACTAACTTGGCAATCATGGTGTTGGTACCCTTTACAGTTTCGGTTTATACTATACGTTGCATTCTCGAAGACTTTATATGAAGTTAACTTCACTACTGTTCGTATACACATTCGTATGGGAGGTTATACGAAAATGTATAGGGTTTAATACCGTAAGCACGAAATGAATGTGTACATTGCGTACTTTCAGACATTGGTTTATTCTTCTGGAACTATTTGACTAATTTATCATTAGGTGCGCAACACCTAATACAAAATTGTATATCTGTAAAAATTGGGTCTTAACGGTAAATTTCAGCGCAAGACCAGAGCAGACCGACGATGGCCTTATAGTTCTATACAGTAAGCTAAAATCTGGAGAAGTCATAATAAAATGGGACAAAATCATTTTACCAGTGTCCAACTTGCATCTTTCCTGTAGTTGCCGTCAAGAAAATTTGCACTACTTTCCACGCTACCGCATTGGCATCAAGTTAATGCTGTTCTGCTAACCATAAAATTGCTTATCTTACTTAGTGATTCCTATATAACTATCAACAAAGCCCATTATCTAGTCCAAATTCATATATGCACAAGTCGCATGTACATCCACTTTAGAAGAGATCCTATGTCATTTGAATCCATAGTGTCGTCAAATACAAGAAAATACTCCAAACTAGTGAAAACAATAAAATTACGTTACAGATATTATCATAAGTTAATATTTAATGTACCTATGGAAGATATGATATAAATATCGTTTCCGTACTGCAACAGATGTCTCGCATGATAAAAAAGGCTACATTATCTGTTGAGTCGTGCAGGTAGCGTAAATAAAATCAGGCTACTGCAGACTCCATTTTAAAATCTGCTTTTTTATTCGCCATCTTAAAATAACGCTTTCTAGATACAAATCCAATGGCTTCGTTCGGAGATTGTAACAGCCATGAAATCCACGGATCGATCCTCAACTGCAAAAAAATCTAACTATTAATGTGGAAAAACTGATCCAACATGTGCGTTGAATTTGCTATCTACAATCAAATTATGCTATAATGCTTCAATTCAATTTTTATTGTATCAGTAATCATTATACTACTAATAATTCTTCCTAATAGAAAAAACATTTCATTATTTATTATTGACGACCCTTGCTAGTCTCAACGTTTTTCCCTATGCAATTTGAATAAATTCATTTTGCTTTATTAACTTGTCAACAGCTATTTATTCTCTTGGAATTTATATTTAGTGATGGTAACTGCAAAGCCTATTTAGTGTTGCATATTCTTTGTTGCAAGGAACACATATATATGCAATTGGTTATTGGATATTGCGTACCTAGTTCAAATAGAATCAGTAGTGTACAACAAATTTGGCATGAACGGATGGTATAACCTCACGTACACATGCGTTTTGTGTTTACTAGCGTCTTATGAATAGGAGCCAATTTCACGCTCTATAAACTTTCTATTTGGACATAAAATGTGGGACAGCTGGACGATTCAAGCTTCCATAAGAATATATATCTTTAAAATAAACCTTTTGGCCCTACAAATGAAAAAACCAAGAGGTTAACTTCATATAAATTCGGTTTGCACTATCAGTTTCAAAAAGATCCGATTGAACACCATTTTACAGTATGCATCTGTTTTGTCTTCGATCAGGCTGGGTGCGTATTACTGCCTTTCTTCTGAAGGCTTCAACATCAGTCATAATAACCATTGAAAATGCAGTGTTAAACTATCTTCACTGGCGACGTTTTGATGCCTTCTATCCAGCACCATCATCAGGCCACTATACGCAGCACAATAATCACAATAGAAGATTCAAGAAAATTTTCTTGGTGCAAAGCAACAACCCACAAGCGCATCTCATGTAATGTCATCACATGAAGCTCGTACTGCGCAACAACCCTTCAATTCATATAAAGTCTTCGTCAACTCCGTATGCAAAATATATTCTGAGCCTGTAAATTTTATCAACACAATAAATTTCAATATACCGAACCTGAAACTTCAAACATCACAATAGATTTTACAATACAGAGCCTACTCATGTAACCAACGCGATGTTTTTTAAATATCCAGCCTGTACTAGGTACTGGAAAAATAAATGATCGAAATATGCTACATTTCACCAAATATTGAGAATGACAATTAATTATGACACCCGTTACTCCAGCAAATCCAACTTGATCAATAACAGTTATCGCATATCTCAGTAATCATGACATAATTGAAATACATATGTAATAGTTGAATATACATTGTTGCGAAAAATTAATATATTCACAATTTTGTATTAGATATTGAATGACTAGTAGAAAGTTATTTAAATAGGACCAGAAGGACAAATTTATTATCTAATGTAAACATGCATCTCGTGCTTACTGGCGACTCATCAGTAGGAGACCTTAATATACCCTATGCCTACTAAATATTTTGGTTTGCAATGTGGGACAATATGAAGCTACAATTTCCAAAACGAATGTTTATTTAATGGTAATACAATTAATTTCATATAAAGTATTCAGTAATGCGACTTCAAAGCCAACTCACTGCACATATTAATATACCCAGCCTGTAAATTGTTCCAAAACAGTAGTTTTCTAAATACACATAGTGCTCTTGGCTGTATGACGTAACGCCTTAATGCGCTGTTTTTACTCTGCTTGTCCTAAGTAGGCAACTAGCTGAATGACCAGATATTAGTGTATTCGAAAGCAAGTATAATACACATTCATATTGAATTTATCTTAATACAAAATCCAAAACACCTACACGTGTGACTTATCCACTAAATTCTAAAATTTTCATTCATCTATTTGGAAAGCGCATATTCACCGTGTAATTTAGGTGTATACGTAGCTGAGCTTAATCGAAATATTTTATCAATAACAAACTAAAAATATTCACAAATTAATTAACTTTGATTAATTCAATGAGTGTATTTTATTCTTAAAGAATAATATATATATATATATATATATATATATATATATATATATATATATATTACAAAAGTCAAATTTACAACACAATAATATCCCCGGTCTCGGTCGCTAGTCTAACAGACCTATAGCTAGATGATTGCTAGCAATCTAGCGAGCTTTGTCTAGTCTGTTAGCTACTTTTTATTGTTACTTTAATCTACATTATTATGTTTATTTTAAGATATTCCAATAAGTCAGAACACCAATATGTCTGGTACACAGATGTACATATATAGGGCATGCTGTATGGTTTTATGAATTAAACGTCCTTATTTGCGGCATGACTATATGAAACTGACGAACAACCTTACTTCAATGATTATGAAACATAAAGTGCATGCCTTATATGAGACGGAAAATTGTCATTACAAGACTGATTTTTAAAATACTGTTGGCAGAATAAAATTGTGTGTGTAATGTAACGCACACTAAATATTGCACTGCAAATGCTTGTGTGTAAAAGTTAATTTTGTTATGTTATCAATTGTCTTTTTTGTGTTTTATCAGGTATTAGTTAATTTATTTATGTCCGCACAGTGCTGTAGTATAAACTATTCTTGACTGACTGTGTGTGCAAATAAATCAGAAAGACTTATTTAATATAAACTAATCAGCATAGATGAACATATTACCTAATCAAACAAAACGACCACGTGGAATTTGTAATGATATAGCAAAATTTAGATATAAAAATGGCTCTGTGAATGAACTATGTAAATCTGCATTGCTATATACATATGCAAATAAAAAAGATCCATTGGCTGTAGATTGACTAAATTGATTCTTAGATACACTGCCAGATATTCCTAAAGGATGAGGAATGACCAGACCTACTTTGCGTTTAATAACATATTGGCTTAGCAAATAAAATATGTAGAAACCGGACATAGTAATTTTCCGAAATTCTTCTTCGAAATTACTCTATTTGATAAGGATCTCTTAAAACTGAATTACTTGCAACATCTTTGAAAACTATATTCATGTTAAGCAGTCATGGTCAAAATGGTCTCGGGTCAGTTATGTTTGGATGTATTTCCTTCTCTATATTATTAAATTCTTAGTTTATATTGATAAATATATGTGCATAATGGGACAGGAATTTATATCAAGATTTCAAACTTTATTTGTCTAATTAATGTGTTCAGTTCTTTCAAAAGGTTCTTTCCAATGTCAGCTGTTTTTAGTCTAAAGTGTTTTTAGATTTGCTTCTTTACTAACTAAACAATAATGCCATTATATTAAAATTTACTTTCTGAATTAAAGAAATAAAAATTTTCTTGTAAGAATTAGATAGGGTAATTTTGAGCTCATTGCCTTAAAAGGAACCAGGACCGCATTTACATGGAATTGTCATCCTTTCAAGTTTAGTTAGTTATAATTCCAGATTTTAAAATAATTAATACAGCGTGGTAAGCGGAATCAATGCAGGTTAAGGTATATGTCTAGGAAAAATGAATACTCGTGTGGATTAATAGAACCTCAATTAGGTATTTAATTAACAGTAAGTTTCAGTAAGCGTATTCTAATAAAACAGAATTCATTAGGCCTATTTTTGGTATCCTGATTGCCGATTCCATAATGTTATTTATATTTGTGGACTGCAGAAGAACTAATACAAAACCATTCAAATGCAAACAAAGTTGACAAAGAAAAGACAATTTCCGCAATAGTTGAACATAATTTTTAGTCTTCCATGTTTTTATTTCATGAGTGTCGGATTTCGGCAGGGTATTGCAGAACCTTGCTCGACATTCTGATTTCGTATTTATGAAATCATTGTGTGCACGATAAAGCAATGTACACAATGTTACAATTTTATAAAAGCTGATAATTTTCGTTTACAGTGATATTTGCACATTCCTAGTAAAATATGATTTAATGTAATATCCTCAGGTTTGTATAAGACCAAAATATATGAAGTGGCAACCAATTTTGACCGATTCAAAGCAAGGAAGATTATATGACATACGGAATATATTTCGTTTATAAAAAATGCTTTACATTTATCATTGTTTATAAATGCTTCACGTTTAATATGTCATTTCTGTTTGATAAGCCAGGCCGGATTCTTACGCATGAACTTCGTGCACACTTAAAGAAATTTTCCATTAAAAATCAGGTAAAACGTAAATTTAAATTAAGTAGAGAAAATTACTGACTAAGATATAAATGGCTTTCTGAGTTGTGGGCTATTGGTTTTAAATCCTATAAGATTTCTCATATAATGCTAGAACAATATCGACGAGATTCGAAGGAGACATGAAATGAAGATAGCAGATCTGCAAATGTACGAAATAAAGTAAATTCAATATCTGAACATTTTCAATGGATCAGTCACAGAAATATTGAAATTCAGACTAAATACTGCAATTTCTTCAAGACGAATTAGGTTGTGTGATTCCTTGGATATACTTCCGTGATTTGGAACCAAAATGATTTTGAATAGGGAAAGTTAACATTTGGGCTTATCAACTAATTAAATTTCCAATCACGTTAAAAAAGCATTGAAAGAAACTTAACGTTCCTTGATGAATAATCGGACATTAGAAATAGAATTTTTCAAGAAAAATACTTATTCAGGTATCTTGCAAAATTTCTTCACCAACCCCACTTATGAAATGAAAATAGGATTTTACAAATCGATGAAAGTAATAGCTGACGAACTAAGTATATTCAAGTAGATATTCACGACAAAATTTTGTCCGATAAATGTAATAGAGAATGAAACTGAAGGATAACTTTAAAAAAGCAAGGTAACACCCGTTGGAAAGCATAAGTTTGTTGAATGGTGAGATTCATGGCTGAGTAGAGTTGTGAATACAGTGGCCGAATACAAAATCCGAAAGGAGATAGAACACGATCACATTAGGCGGTATTCTATGGAACTATGAATTTATAATAAAACTAATGGATTCATCATGGAAAACCTTGACATTCCTGTAAAATTTAGAAAATGGGTGCGACTATACGCTCACAAAAGATGCGCAGATGACAACATTAAACAGCATGCATATATGGGCATATACATAGATAGGATCAGGTCAGGCATTTGAAGGAAACTGGCCATCAGGTAAACTATGCTGGCTGTAAACGCATTTCAGTATGCAACTGCAGTAGATAGACTAGATTAATAAGAAAATCAATGGGCATGAAGCAAAATTGGAAAAAATGGATGTATCTTTTGTAGAAAATTCTATAGGACCTAAAATAGAATAAAGCCTCATCTATTGGTAGAAAACGTGGGTTTGCAGAATCAGAGGTATTAATCATACCTAGTAAGAGAAATCGACACTGAGAGAGTTGGTTTAGAAAATCTTTTGGTATATAATTCCATCTTGGCTCCACATGTGTCTTGAATAAATATTTTATTGTAAACTGCAGTTATTTGATCAGACGACAATTGGTTGTGTGGGCGTTGATAAATTTACTTTAATTACGATTGCGATCTTGCTACAAACATCTGACCCATTTTATACATACATTTGTCAGTATGAAATAAGCACTGTAAAGTGTAGTGAAGGTGTAGTTTCTGTTTTAGAATAAAAGATTTTGGTGATTAGTTGGAGCGTTTAGGTCTAAAAGAGGTGCCATGTAGCCTCCACATAATTGAAAGGCTCAGTGGTGAGAGCAATAGATTACGAAGTAGACGTGCCTAGTTTCAAGGCTTATTCGAGACAAATTCTTGACAGTACGTGGTTAGTTCCCAATAAGGACAAAACCGGTCTACTGGATGAATTGCCTGTTCTACATTGTACAATTATTAGTTTATACTGACAAGTGTATGTAAATACTGGATCAGGTCATTTTATCACAATCTAACCCTTGGTTAGCGGAACTGCTTTTATTATTAATTACCTATTTTTTAATTTTATCAGCAAACGACTTTACTTAAAAAGAGCCATTCTTAAAATGCAATAGATTAAGTTTTTCCTTGTGTGTCAGCAGTTCTTTTTGATCGCTCCCCGGAAATCTCTTCGCTTTCTCTCTTGCTATTACCTTTAAATTTATTTTTGACTATAATGACGTCAAAGATCGTAATTAATTTTTTAATAATTTGTTTAGGAAAAGCATCATATAATCTTAGCATCTTACACTAAATAGCGTTCATTTGGATGTTTCACGTGCCCCTCCCTCATCGTAGGACATCACATTTGGTAAAGGATTAAAAAATCGAGACTGAGTATAAGACATAGCGTATCATTGAAATTGAATTAGAGCTACTTTGGTTAGCTTAGTTAAGATAAATTGCTGATCACATGCACCGTAATAGCAAGTGGAAAATTATCACAGCCTTACCATCCACGTTGGCCAACACACGCGTTTGCTTCAAGTTATGTATTTAAAACTTTAAGGGATTACTGCTAACAGTCTCTATCTAGGCATATGCATAATTACTAGCAATAAGTCAGTATAGAACAGATTGTAGCAATCGCCTTGGTACTGTATACGTTGTGCTATCGTGTTCCGGATGATGATGACGACAATACGCAATCGAAACTTATCGCAAAGACCGACAATTACAAGATTAAAACTGAAAACGATGAACAGCACAAACGGAAGCATGAAAATTGATGAATATGTTGCGCACAAATGTTTGACGAATCTGCTGACCACATTGTTTATGAAAACAAGGCAAATTTACGTACGCGTTCCAAAAGTGAAAATCGAATATCCGTCACGTACTGCAGAGGCCGTCAGTTGCAAAATCCTTAATCTATTGCTAGATAAACAAAGAGTTTGATACATGAATTGAATATGAACTGGTGAATTACGTATTCGTGTGTGTATGTGTGTGCCTCCGTATGTTGGGTTCTCGCTTCCTGGTCATCGTTGTATAGCGTATGTATTAAATCTAAATTAATATCCTCTTCTTTTTAAAATTTTCTATATGAATTACAAGATGTTTCAGACTAGTTGAGTTATGACAAAAAGAAAATTGTTCATTATTTGTGTTGCGTAGACTTGCTTAATAATGAATTATGCCTAAATAAAAATTTTTTTCTCAATTTAAATGAACAATAATAAAACTGCTAAATCGAAAATTATTCTTCATCGGCCTGTGTCTGTGTTTGTAATGACTTTTAACGTAGATTTGTCATTGCCTCCGTGTTGTTCAAATATATAGCTTATGCAGTCCTCGCTAATAACTCTCCAATAATCGTCGCAATGCAGATCGATTATGGTTTCCGACTTGCTGGTCTCGAATACGTTAATAACGAGGTTCTGTTAGAGGTATTGAGTAACTACCTAAATGGTCTCTTAAATATACTCACGAAGTGCCTTTCCGGTACGATCTCAAGTCTAATATTTATAAATTAGTCACTATGGCCATTTTAATCTGAATAACAAGATCATTTCGAATGACACCCTGCCCTCACTCATAAGCTATTTCATCTACCTGAAATATTTGGTGACACAGAACGGATTGTATTCAGCTGAGATTACCACATGTACAAGTCAGGATGTAGCTGCAATTGATAGGTTACGCAAATCACTATGGAATCGCATATACATCTCTTCAAGCATCAAGTAAAGGTTCTTAATGTCTTTTATTTCACTGACTCTATCGAGGTGACCGAATATAGCTATCACCGATTAATTAGCTCAGTTAATAGTTTTTAGGTAATTTTTAGTTGAGGCACTAATCAAGTGTAAAATTAGCTATCCGACCAGTTCTACTCACTGCTCTTTAATGTGAATTTAGTTCTAGAATGCTAATTGCACTAAAGGGTGCGTATAAAAAGATATATGATAAATCCTGACTGCCAGTTTATTAAAGCAATATCAGGCTCTGGCTGGAAGCGCAGTAGACTTGTACAAGAAATATGGAAGTTGGCTAAAATTATTCAGGATTTTGATCACTTGATTCTTATGCTTTGCACACTGTCTAACTAAACGGCAAAATATGAATGAATCTGGCAAAAATCAGGCTTCAGTGGAGGAGCCTGATGAATTATAATTTGTTGCAAATTTTCGTTCCTGACATTCCCAATATAGGAGACCCAGATATTCATTTATGTTTTTTTAGTTCTATTAGAAAGTATTATCACAGCTGCGTCTGCGAATTCATCAATATACATACATTTTTCAGTATAACCTGAATAATGTATGATGTTGTAAAGACAATTAATTCAGAAAATTGGTTTCGTCCTTCTTGGGAACTCTTCGCGTACTGTCTAGAATTTGTCAAGGAAATGTCTCGAGCCTGGGCATGTCTGCTTCGGAATCTGTTGCTCTAACCGCTGAGCCACCCTGCCACACCGACTGTAGCTTTTGTTTGAGTTATAAAAATGAATCTACACCAGCTGCGCGGGTATTAATGAAAAGTCTTTCAATCAAGTTTGCGAGCTTGATGGAAAAAACAGTTTTATGATACTCATACATTTGTCGTTTAAACTAAGGAACGAATAGTGTAATTAAGGCAATTCCTTAAGAAGTCTGTTTAGTTCTTATTTGGAACTCTTTAACTACTGTCTAGACTATTTACGCGTTCAAGGCTCGAACCGAGTCACATTTGCTTCGGAATGCGTGACTGCATCCAAAGCGTCACCACGTCACACACTACACACAGTTTTCAATTGTGCAAAAAATATGATTTTGGATAACCTTACTTTGAGGTGTTATCAACGCCCGTGCAATAATTGATTGTTTAATTGTATATAACTGCAATTGAGCACCACTTCTCCAGGTAGCGTGGTGTTTTTCTATAATGTCAGATTTGGATGGCTAATTAGAACTCTAGTTCTAAAGAGATGTCACATAGGCTCCAGTATATAATTGAACATTTTGAGTATTGTGCGGTAGGGTTCGCAGTGACTAGAGTCACAGACTGCGACTCTAGCTTATGCCTTGTCTGCGGTAAATTCTAGACAGTATTTGAAGAGTTCAAATAAGAACAAATCCGGTTTATTGGATGAATTGCTTTTGCTACTATATACAACGGACAAATCTATATATATATATATATATATATATATATATATATATATATATATATATATATATATATATAATGAAAATAGCGTTATATCAAGCGAAAAAATTTGATTTTAATAATTTCTATTATCACCCAAGGAATCAATGATTGTTTAACTGATTAATTCTTCAAATCAATACAACTTCCCAGGTAGCGTGGTGTCTGTTCTAGTATGAGATTTGGATGGCTAGTTGGAACTTTAGGTCTGAATATATGCCACTTGGGTTTCACTTGAAGGAAAGGTTAACCAGAAACATTCAATAATGTATAACTAAAAATTGTCCGCTGTTTGCGACAGGGTAGGGCAGTAAAAGGGGTCACAGATTCTACAGTAAATGTGCTCCGGTTCGATCCCTGCTATCCTAAAATATATGGACCATTTGAGGACTTCCCAATAAGATTGAAACCTGTTTAATTGATGAATTTACTTTACTGTCTTACAAAATATTTAATTTACACGTGAAGATATATGCATATACTTATAAACATTTTCAAACCGCGTTAGCACTTGTCATTCAAGTACGTCTGGAAGAAGAGTTATCATTTCGTGGCTCATATCAGACAATAAGTACAATTATGATTTGATGGAACATGAAAAGCGTAGTTTGTTCGATGTTGTAAGCTAGTGATTTTTCTTTTTTTCGCCTTCCTGTCATAATTATCAAAGAAGCACTGCGCTGTTCTGAATGTCTTTCTACGTGTAGAGTTTAAATGAATATGACAGTTATTGTAGTAAACATATTTATGATAATTAAACAATAATGGTTAGGAATGTGGACTCATCATATGAAAGATACAATGTTATTATCATCACATAAACTGCCTATGATTGTAGGATATTTTGGTATCCAGACGAGCAAAACATTTACGCCCGGGGACGAATTTAATGAAAAGATAATATATTGCTTAGAAACGGTCCATATATCCCTATTAACTGATTTATGAATGAAGCAGAACGTGATAAATTTTAGTCTAATAAGAGAAAAACAGTTTAATTGAGTCTATTTTCATCGAGTTGAATAGAAAAGACAAAATCAAATTTTATACTGCATGATATTAGGAGGACTATTGTGTACTGACAGTGCTTTACTTAGTTACTTGAACTCACAGTTCCGAACAACACTTCTTACAAACACCTTTATTAAAATGGGAAATATTTGCTTTTGAATTTCAGGATTTTCACTCGTCGTAATTAGTCGTTTCAAATTTACTTATTGTCCAGAGCTTTGTACACAAATAACATGAGCGAATTTCAATTTAATCTTGACGCAGTATCATCTGGTGGATTAACATATTTGGATGTCAAGTTAATTAGAAATAGATATTTTTAGGAAAGATCCTTACTCGGGAAACCTTCTCAATGTCTAATTCAATCACCTGTTTTGCATGAAAATCAACATATTTAAACCATTAGCATTAAGAAGCCTAAGATTAAAATACATAAGTCATAGGAATTTGGAATTAGGTAGACAGCTTGATATATTCAGGGCTAATGGTTATTCTCTTTATTTAATAGAAGCATCAATAATGGATGTCGTTAGAGTATAATAAGAATTTGAGATACATAAAAGCTGATAAAGGGAAGGAAATTTTGAGATCATAGTACGACTAGACTCCTAACTAAGCAGGAAAATAAAATAAATAGCTTTAAATACAATTTAAGAACCGTTTTAAGTCAGTTCCGTACCCCTTGCACTAGACTCCATAACCAAAAGCAAAAGATTGAACCGTTAAAAACATCAGGAGTGTATGAAATCCCATGTAGTGATTGTTATTTCATGTATGTTAGTGAGACCATGCGCCCAATCAAGGTCAGACGACGAAAACATAGAGACACATGTAAGTATGGTCATGTTGCTAAATCGGATCTTGTCCGTCATGCAGTGGATACCGTACACACTATTAACTGGGATGAACCAAGGCTCATAACGATATATTTTCATTGCAGGATGACATGATTTATCAGAGAATCTATCGAAACTAAATCTAGAGATGATATTATGAATGAAACAGCTGTTGAAAAATCGTTAATTGCGATTTGGAATACAGTATTAACTAATGGTAGGAAAAGACGATTGCACGAATCATAATCTGAAGCTATCTTGTGTAAAACATTAAAAACATCGGATTAGGAATGTCTTATTAGTGGGCATATTATATAATATTTGTTTAATCAATTGTTGCGAATATAGTCCTCTTAAATCTTCCTTTTATCTGTTCATTTATTTTTAAAACTTTTAGTGAGTTGAATGCGTATTAAAGGACTTTTACCTTATTTCCCATTAGTGCTAATTCTATCTTTACATAAGTTTCAAAATTTTCTTGTCTAACCAACACTTCTTTTATTTCATAGCTTTATTGAACTGGGTATTATTTTTTGTGTCTTGTTTACCCCCTATCACTTGAAATCACTATGGTAATACCGCATTTTAATCTTTCAGAGTAAAAACGTTTGTCTGACGCATGCAAAAGTCAAATTAATATCTGTTGAATACAGTTTCATTAAGTTGAACGAACAGGTGTATTAATTATATTTAACTGAACATTTTTAAATATGCATACACTCACAAACGCAAATGCGTGACGTGTGTCTATTTAACGATATAATAACAACTATTATTAATCAATCCTATGTACAACTGGATTGGCTTGAGTAAAATTTCACACATGCATTACTCGTCTGATTTCTAATTCTCTGATTTACCGTGGCATGCGTTTATGAGAAGTGAAACTCATTTATTGGCCCCCACCCGAAAATTTGAAGCGACCCGCATTTCTTCATTTTAAATGGTGAGTCTAACGTAAATAAATGGTTTGTTCATTTTCAGTTATGGGTATATATATATATATATACATGACAGGCAACTATTTAGTAATAGATCAGTCTGAAGTATAAATCATCGGGCCACGAAAAATATTGCAATTGCGTCATTAGTTTCTAAACAACTTCTGATGATGAGTGAACTGGAGAAGGCGGCCAACAATGGCCATCGAACTAATTTGAAGGAAATAAAAACAAATGGAATTCAGCCTGTGTTAGTCACACAAACTTAGTGTATTTTATGATGTTAATGCACAAATGCAAAAGAAGCTATGCAGAGCGGCTGTTATTTCGTTCATCAGCTCCACGAGGTTCAAAGTAGTTTAATTTGGAACGGCACTCGCATTAGAGCTACACTCGAAACGGAAGTCCTTCAAATTTATTTTATGCGCAACTATATTTAGTCAGTAGCACAGCGTGATTATGCAATTTGACTTTTCATATTAAAACTTTAAAATAAGCTAAAACGTTATGATAAAGCGTCAGTGCATTGCGGCTGGCGGTAGTTTTGTTATGTTGTTCGACGACTGGTTAAATACAATGAGATTGGTGTTTACTTCAAGCTCGCAAACTTAATTTAAAGAGTTATGATAATATGTTGATATTATCGGTGTAATAGCTAATTTTGTGTTGTCTGATGAAGCAGTCTAACAGGACCTCCAAATAAAGCATCCCATGATTGACAGTAAAAGATTTGCATATATTCTGTTAAATCTTTATGTTAGGAATTAAATCCAGGAAATATTTTCTAAAGTAATATTTCTTAACAACTATTGCCAGACTTTAAGCTGCTTGGCATTTCTGGATGATTGCACTATAATTTTATTGTCCAAATTTTTGTCCTGAAGCTTGAATATTTCCTTCAATTTTTGGACTCACTAAGCTCAATCCACTTTTTTGTGAGTTTTACATGGTAAATAATAAATTTGTTTATTCAATCATCAAGTTCGTCTGGAAATGCAACGATTTCCCCTTTCTCTTTCCACATGGCTACCTGTCGCTTCCATTGCGGTCTGGACAATTTGTGGGTTTCGCGGTAGCTAGGACTTAACGACGCGTCCTCCACTGCACGTAGTCCATCCATTCTGTGGGATTGTTCTAGGCATGTTCGTAGTTCAGAAAGGAAATACTCAATTCGTGCTTCCAGATCTACCTTGCCGATGCGTAGACTTCTTTTTCGCGCCATTGTCCGTTTCTCATCGAGTGACATTCGTGATTTCTGTATACAAATACACGCAATATGTTCATAAATTTGTGTAGGCATAAACTTCCTTCCTTCCCTTTGTATTGCCAAGATAATAAAAAATAAAAGAATTTTTGACAATGTGAAATGCATGATAAATATTTTACTTCCTGACGTTGGGCTTGGCAAAATTGTTAAAAATGAGGTATTCCAAATAATAAAACCTCAACTGGTATATTCGTATTAAGTTAACGGATTTTAACTTAAAACCAATCTAGTTAGTAACATATTATCAGTCGTAATAAACTACAAATATAAATAATGTAGTTAGTTTTGTTTGTATTTTTGTGTAGTCATACGGATCAAATTTAAAATGGACTGTGAAAGCGGCAGAGTGGCACAGTGGATAGAGTTAAAGTTTTCGAAGCATATGTACTCCGGTTCGAGCCCCGTTAAAGGAAACATTCGGGGCAATACTTGGAAAAGTGCCAATAAAGACGAAGTCGGTCTCTTTGATGCATTGCCTTTGCTACCTTATACAAGGCTTAGTATACAATGACTAATGTATACATAATGGAATTGTTGTTTATATCAAGCTCGCAATTTTGATTTAAGTAAAATAATGAAAGTAGGTGTTTCACTGTGCACTAAATTTGTCCTAAGATTTTGAATTCATGGTTTCGGCTTCAGCCCCAAGGAATATTTAAGCGGACTTTAGTCTTTGTTGTTTTGGGTCAAGTTTTTTTGCAACCAATTAGCGTAAGTAAAATATTAAATATCCTTTGACTTACTTTGTACAGTAACTTTACGTGCAAAAGTTAAAAAAAAGTTTAATCAACAAATAAGTGCCCATTATGTTTATGCGAAAACAATTATACACGAGGCCAAAGCAAGTAGTATCGGCAACGCTATCATTAAATTTGCTGACTCTAAATGGTAACGATTCTCCCTCTGCCAAAAACAAATAAGGATGTTTGAGTAACCTTAATTTTTTTCTGTCATTATTGGTTGTGATAATATAAACTGATTATTGACAGAGTTTCGGAAGAGGATGAATCTCTATGATTTTTCGCTTGTATCGGAGTGGAATTTACCATCGTATCCACGTATGAAGCCTAGTTACATCGATAGTTATCAAATAGATCGGCGCAGATTTATTTACCTTTCCAGCATTTGACGCAACAATTTCATTGAACGCATTATGCCGGAGATTGTGATCCGCATTGATATCTGCAAGAATGCAGGTATCCCATGAAAGAGAGAGAGAGAGAAGTAAAGAAAGAAAGAAAGAGAGAGAAAGTTGAGAAATCATTATATATCTAAAAAATTCTCCATTTTATGTACCTTGATTATATGCTATGTATAAATTTGAATTCAATCATTTTTTATAATTGTAGTTCAAATTGACAAAAAACTTTATATATTGAAGCGTTATGCTTTTAGCAAAGACCAATTACACCGAAAAGCTCTTTTTTGCTAGATCTCGTTGAGACTAATCTATATTGTTTTTTATATAGTAAATCCAGATAAGTTTTGGAAGACTACTTGTACTACTTGGTCTGTTTCAGAATTTGTTGCTCTAAAAACTGTCACACCGCCGCATTTAAATATGATAAACTTTGTGCTTTCTGCAATCGAAAACTTACTTCGTTTTTTGTCTCATCTTTGAAATTGATGGCTCGAAAATATTGATCATTTGGTACCGGACTATATGATTGACTAACTGAAATAGATGTTTTTGAATTTTCGTGAGATTCCGGTGCAAACGTGACACCTTTTCTTGTTTTCTTGTTTGTATTGTTTTTACAATTGTCAGATGATACAACATATTCGGCTGGTTTGTCTTCCGTACGACTCTGATGAAATGAGCTCTTATTCGAAGGTGTATTGACGTTGTTCTGATAGCCCATAAGATTGTGACTTGTTAGAGATGGTCGATTGCTTGGTACCCCATTCACAGTACACAGATCAGGCAGCCGGATATTTGGCAACTCTTTTGAATTTTTTTTCAACCTCTTTTGAGGGCGCCTAGCAACAATATTAGTTGACAGAATTGGAGGTAGGCCGTAGATGGATTGCATCAGCTTTCTGTTTATGTTACATTTTTGCTCAAATCTGGTGTTTTAGCGTAAAAAAACAAGTGACAGACATAAAGTAAGTCTAGTTAAGTTTTGGCAAATTTCACGAAATTTGTTGGGTTTTGACGCCTTGAATTATGTCATCCAACAAGAATGTGCCGTAGTTTTGAGAAAAATTTAAACAAAATATACTGTGCTACAAGTTGATAGAAATCATGGCTAGGGTTTAAATTAAGAAGTTTTGGCTTTTTATGTTTTTCTAGTACTTAAAACGACGACAGTGATCTACCCATTGTTTGTTAGTCTAAGGTTAACAAATTAAATTCAAATTAAGCGCAACAGCCAGGCTGAAGTTAAACATGTTTCTAAAACATTCTATTTTTTAGATTATTTAGCCACTTGGAAAACTAATTGATTTTTGCTTGCGTTATTTTTTTAAATTGTTTTACACCACAATCTTTGGGTCTAATTAGCATTTTTAATTGTTTATAAGCTTAACTATACCAGTAGAGATTTATTTGGCTGATAATCCTTTGAATTAATCCATTATAGAGATCTGAAAATCGAAAGAATTCTGTCGCAATATGCGGACGGTAATATTCCTATTGGCAAAATTTAACATGCGTATTTTTTCTATTGACATCAAGATAGCTCGGTGACGTAGAAGAAAATTCAACTTTTCAAAATCACTTTAAGCAAACATTAATAAACAAAAGATGCGAAAAAGTCAAATCTCACAAATTGCGATAAAGAAAAATTGAAAGGTGAAATGAGTTTTTTATCATACGTCTGATGTAAAATTCAATATAAAGCGTAGATTATTTCACATTTTTTTTGGTAAAATAAGTTTACATTAATTATAATGAGAAATTTATAGTTTGAATTATACGTGCACAAATAGAACTTGAAATTTGGTATTTTATTCAGTGTGAATCACCATTTGCCACAGCTTTTTAGATTAAATTATTGTAGCTACTTTAAACAAAGCATTTAGCGATTTATTCGATAAAATATTTCACTGAGGTAAGTTAAACATATTTTGATTGTAAAAGACATCCAAAAAGAACATTAGCTTTTAAACAACTAAGTATAAGAACAGGATCTGCAGACACTAATGCATACTTGCTACATGTCTGCATGAAGTCGCCTATCATCCTCATTCTTCCGTTCATCATTATTGTGCATCATTTGCGTTGATCCTTATTACATGGCCTTTGGTGTGCTTAACAAGGTTGGAGGGATTTTTGAAATCAATTTTACAAGCTTGATGTGAATACCAATCCCATTGTACTAAACCAGTCGTCGAACAACATAACAAAACTACCGCCAGTCGCAATGCACTGACGCGTTTCGAACTTCCATGATCATAATGTGAGACAGCTAGAGGTGAGAGCCGCATATCTAAATTTGATTTCCATATATAATCAATGCGATTTGATCCTCGCTAGTCAGTTTGCCGTCGTACTCTGATGATGATCAAGGAATGTCGAAATGCGCCAGTGCGTTGCGGCTGGCCGTAGTTTTATGTTCTTCGACGAATGGTTAAATACAATGGGATTGGTGTTTACTTCAAGCTCGCAAACTTGATTTAAAGAATTCCATGATCATCATCAGAGTATGACGGAAAACTGACTAGCGAGGATCAAACCACATTGCATATATAAGGAAAGCAAAATTAGATATGCGCTTCTCACCTCTGCTAGTATTTCATACATTGTACTTGACTGGAAATGTCGGCTGAACAATTATTGTAGCTACATTAAACAAAGCATTTGGCGATTTATTCGATAAAATATTTCACTGAAGTAAATTAATAATATTTTTAGTGTAAACGAAATCCAAGAAGAACATTAGCTTTTAAACAACTAAGTATAGAACAGGATCTGCAGACACTAATGCATACTTGCTACATGTCTGCATGAAGTCGCTAATCATCCTAATTGTTCCGTTCATCATTATTTTGCATCATTTGCGTTGATCAGTATTACATAGTTTTGGTGTGCTTAACAGGGTTGGAGGGATTCTTGAAATCAATTTTACAAGCTTGAAGTGAACACCAATCTCATTGTACTAAACCAGTCGTCGAAAAACATTAAAAAAACTACCGCCAGTCGCAACGCTCTGACGTGTTTCAAACTTCCATGATCATAATCAGAGTACGACAGAAAACTAACTAGCGAGGATCAAACCGCATTGCATATATATGGAAAGCAAAATTAGATATGCGGCTCTCACCTCTAGTAGTCTTGCATACATTGTACTGGACTGTAAATGTCGGTTGCACAATTATTGTAGCAAAATTAAGCAAAGCATTTGGCGATTTATTCGATAAAATATTTCACTGAGGTAAATTAATCATATTTTTATTGTAAGAGACATCCAAAAAGAACATTAACTTTTAAACAGCTAAGTATAAAAACAGGATCTGCAAACACTAATGCATACTTGCTTCATGTCTGCATGAAGTCGCTAATCATCCTAATTGTTCCGTTCATCATTAATTTGCATCATTTGCGTTGATCCGTATTACATGGTTTTCGGTGTGCTTAACAAGGTTGGAGGGATTCTTGAAATCAATTTTACAAGCTTGAATTGAACGCCAATCCCATTGTACTAAACCAGTCGTCGAACAACATAACATACCGTCCTATTATTCCACATTCTTCTACCAAATATATAGTGGTTAAAGGGCGTAATACCGGCTTCTACTGATGAGTCGCCAGTAAGCACGAAACGAATGTGCATGAGATTCATCCAGTAGACCGGTTTTGTCCTTATTGGTGTTTACTTGAAGCTCGCAATCTTGTTACCACCACCCCCGCAATAATTTATTGTTTATTTGTATTGCCAACATATATGCTTGTGGGGAAAGCTGCAAACATTTAATATTAGTGACTGCATATATATTGTGCGGCCGACATTTCCAGTCAAGTAATATGTATGCGAGTTTACTAGAGGTTGGAACAGAATATAAAATTTTACTTACTATATTTATGCAATACTGTTTAATCCTCGCTAGTCAGTTTGCCGTCGCACTCTAATGATGATCATAGAAGGCCAAAACGCGTCAGTGCATGCGGCTAGCGGTAGTTTTGCTATGTTGGTCGACGATTTGTTAAATACAATGAGTTGGTGTTTACTTAAAGCTCGCAAACGTGATTTAATGAATTGTTACCACTACGCGTGCAATCAGTTATTTTTTAAGGATGAAGGAATTCAAGTTTTCTTTGTTTTGATTGAGCCATGAGTTAGACCATCTGGTAAATTCATAAGGAAATTATACTTAGAGCATAGTATATTAAAACGATGTTGTCAGGAAATGGATGGTTCTACACGCACTCTATACAATTTTCTGAAATTCGAAAAAAATTATAGGTGTTCTATATAATCTTTTGATTGTGACGCTTACTTTTCGTAGTAGAAAATGCAAAGTAACTGTGCAAGTAACAACAATAGTTAATTATAGGCATAAAAATCCGAATGCATGTACAAATGTTGATGTTCATACTTTTTTTGACCGTTTGTTCTCTTATACTTGAAATTATTTTTAACATCATGTCAACATTTGAACTAACTTATTTTCAACTGATAAAACCTTATATATACCTTAATTCTTTCTAAAATCAACCAAATAATCTGGTCAAGCTTAATAATGACATTAGCCTCGGACATTTAAACGCACGCGTTTTTATGAGTTTCTTAAGAACGCTGTAGTTAATTCAAAAGGCTGACTCTTAGGCTCATTTGTATTTTGTTCTGAAATAGAGAATTTTCATGTATCTTAAAAATTATTGAATCTGAAACACCGATTTTTGCTCAGAACTGAAGGTATCGTGACGTGAATTATCTTATACCCATTTATTCCTATTCAGTTTGCATAATGCTGCCATTTATTATATTTTTTTAAATAAAGCTTTACAAAATTTGCTTCTTTTTTGGATAAATTAAATAATTTTTTAGTCTATAAACTATTTAAATTAGAAAACATTCGCTAATTAGTGGCTTTTAAACTTTCGGCAAAAGCAGATTGAGGATAAAAATTGTAAAGATTAGAGATGTCGTCTATGCGAATGCAACACTAAATTTCATATTTCAGCCTTCTAGATGTTCGCTTTTTTCGCGACTTGTTGGTTTAAACTGGTACTCAGGTAGTTTCAAATCAATAGAATTTTCATGGCTATCGAACAGCAATCTCTAATCAGTCTTTTGTGCAAAGATGTCTTAAAACATGCTCACGCTGTAAGAGCAAAGCCCCACTCAAATGCCACGGAATTGGGTAAAAAGACACCTGTTATAATTAGCTGCGCAACACGCGAATGATTCGTCAGAGGGAATCCGACTCAGAGAAAATTGTATTCATACAAATGCAGCATTTGCGCAGTCATCCGCATGAGAACTTTTAGGTACTTGTACCGATTCTCTTGCATTCCAATGTAAATTTGTGAATATTTTGTTAGTTGGACTATATGTCCGTCCAGAGACTTTTGTACGGTAGTCTTAAATTTCTGTAAATTTAGTGCGATATGCATATATTCCGACCATAGTTATGCATGTTTACATAAATGGTATTATAAATATTAATCAATCGAATCAAGTGAAACCACACATTTTAACGAATTAACTGTTTAGCACGACAAAATTTAATGTGATTTAGATTCCCATGACTTTAATGTAGTCAGGTTTTCTTGCTTAATTTAAGTTAATGAAACAATTTGAAATTAGAATAAAAACTTTTCTATTCCGCGAAGATAATTTGTAATATATTTTGTATTGTTGGAGTGCCAACTTTATTAAAGCTAATTAATACGTGGAAAAATAGAACAATTTTAATTGAATTTTCAGTATGTGCAAATCTGGAAGTGAATACGCCACTATAACTTTTATTAACATAAATATTTTTAATAGAAACAACACTTTCTCGTGTATTTTCACCCATCTAGATACGATGCTTGAAGTAACCTTTAGAAACTAAGACGATTAAAGCCTGTGATTCCTTGTCATGAAGCGCCCAAGAGAAAACCACACGGAAGCTGTATTGCAAACGTCACGATTTCCTTAAGTTTATTTAGCTTGATCTACGTGTAGAGATTAAAGTGGACTTCATTTAGTGGGATTTTGTGCAAGTTTATCCAACTTGGCTCAATCCGCCTCTTTATAAATCGTTATTCTTTTATCTTTCACATGCTTTATTGTTATTTAATAATGATTTGAAAACTGTTAGAAACCTGCCCATTTAATTAATGTCTTTTATTAGAAATTTACATGTCAAAGGTGGGAAATAAACATAATGCAGTTCAAGAGTGCAATATATCATACAAAAGTATTGATCCGAAAAGATGAATAGCAGAATTATTTCCAAATAAAGACTACTCGCGTTTTAACTGTATAATAACAGTAGAGAAATATATTGTGAGCGTATTTCATGACATGCTGGAGACTTGTTATAAAAACAAACAGAAATCCAAACATACAATGATGTCGTTTGATATAAAAACATACAGTTTTAAATTAGTCTATATTCTAAATTCTCAATGATATGAGCCTTTGACTTCATTTCAAATGCTAAAAAGGGATCCAACAAAAGGATTATGAACCAAATAAGATAAAATTTAGAATCAGATATAGTTTTCAGCTATTTTTGAAACATCGACTGGTTTTCTTTATGTGGAGCGCAGAATATAGCAATGATAAATGCATAATCTGAGATTTTCTTTTTTAGTTTACTCTAATTGAATTATAGGTGAGTTGTAACAGTTGTGTAGGATAATAAATTACGCCGTGATATTGAGTTTGTGTTAAATAGGTTGCAATGTCAATCAAGCTCACAGATTTGAAATAAAAGCCAATTAATGTGGTAACCAAATTTACAACATATCAACACAAAATAAACTTGAACGTCCTGGCGAAGTTAGAACAGCCTTGATCATCATCGTATCACATTTATTTAAAGCTATTAATTAGAAACATATTCAATGTTAACAAGGAGATCATAAATAATTAAATCCCGAATGCAGCCAAGACAAAAACATACCTAGCCCTCAAGAAGATAATAATATGAGGGCGTTTCAAAATTAGTAATTGATAACACGAACAACACAAAAATACAAAAAATATTAAAGAAAGCAAGAACAGATATAAAAAGAAATTGAAAAAACGTAAGGAAAAGAAAAATAAAACAAAAAAACACACAAGAAGATATATAATGACAGACGAAGATACAGAATTAAGAAAAGTAGAAAAGAAAAATCAAAACTGCTCAGCATAAAACGGAATGAAATAGAATAGCATTGAGTAAAAATAAAAGAATATACTAAAAAAGATTACAATAGAGTAGAGAAAATAATCTATGGCACAAAATAATATGCTAAAATATAAAATAATTAAAAGCAAAATAGCAAAAAATAGAATATAAGACAAAAAAACACCAAAAGAAAATGAAACAATGGAGAAAATTTAAAAAAATATAAAAAAATCGAATTAAACAGAAAATAAGTATAAAGAAAACAGGAAAAAAATTTAATGAAATACACTAGAAAGAATAGAATAGAAAAAGAATAATATAGAAAAGAAAAGAATAGAATAGAATGGAATAGAAACGAATAGAATAAAATAGAATCGAATAGAATAGAATGGAATAGAATAGAATAGAATAGAATAGAATAGAATAGAATAGAATAGAATAGAATAGAATAGAATAGAATAGAATAGAATAGAATAGAATAGAATAGAATAGAATAGAATAGAATAGAATAGAATAGAATAGAATAGAATAGAATAGAATAGAATAGAATAGAATAGAATAGAATAGAATAGATAGAATAGAATAGAATAGAATATAATAGAATAGAATAGAATAGAATAGAATAGAATAGAATAGAATAGAATAGAATAGAATAGGAATAGAATAGAATAGAATAGAATAGAATAGAATAGAATAGAATAGAATAGAATAGAATAGAATAGAATAGAATAGAATAGAATAGAATAGAATAGAATAGAATAGAATAGAATAGAATAGAAATAGAATAGAATAGAATAGAATAGAATAGAATAGAATAGAATAGAATAGTAGAATAGAATAGAATAGAATAGAATGAGAATAGAATAGAATAGAATAGAATAGAATAGAATAGAATAGAATAGAATAGAATAGAATAGAATAGAATAGAATAGAATAGAATAGAATAGAAAAGAATAGAATAGAATAGAATAGAATAGAATAGAATAGAATAGAATAGAATAGAATAGAATAGAATAGAATCAGAATAGAATAGAATAGAATAGAATAGAATAGAATAGAATAGAATAGAATAGAATAGAATAGAATAGAATAGAATAGAATAGAATAGAATAGAATAGAATAGAATAGAATAGAATAGAATAGAATAGAATAGAATAGAATAGAATAGAATAGAAATAGAATAGAATAGAATAGAATAGAATAGAATAGAATAGAATAGAATAGAATAGAATAGAATAGAATAGAATAGAATAGAATAGAATAGAATAGAATAGAATAGAATAGAATAGAATAGAATAGTAATAGAATAGAATAGAGAATAGAATTAGAATAGAATCGAATAGAATGGAATAGAATAGAATAGAATGATATATAATAGACCAGAATTTTATAAAGTAGAATAGATTCGAATGGAGTGGTATACGTTAGACTAGAGTAGAATTGAATGGAATAAATTATAAAATATTTGATTACATTGAATTATTATTAATTAAAATAGACATTTGTTAATGTTTATTGCTTAAATGACATTGGAAAGTACTGTATATATATATATATATATATATATATATATATATATATATATGAATTATAATTTTTTTTGTCTTATTAATTTAATTAATGTGATTAAACATTTGTTCGTCCAAATAGTTTTGTTTTTAAATGATAAATTTTGATTTTATTTACGATGCCGTTATTCCTGGAATCATTTAATGTGGGATCTTTTTTGTTAATTCTAGTGTTTTTTCTGTGTTGTTCTTTTAAGAATTTTTCTTCTGGTAAGACAATTTTCTTTATAGTTATATTGATGTCAAGTATGGTTTTTTCAGGTTCGGGTTAATTACCGTTTTTTATATTGATCACTAAAACAATTTTAATAACAATTTCGGCAATAATTATTTGATGGGGATTTTAAAATAATTGCTATTTTTAAATTTTCTCGTGAAACATTAATATAAACGTTAAAAGCATATATTATTTGCCAATTCAAATGTTTAAGTGCAGCATGTATTTTTGCGTACCTTTTTTCGAGTTCTTCATTCTTTGAAGCGCCCTCCTCAATCTTCTTAAGCAATTGCGTTAGTTTATGCCTTTTCTGTTCAATCTTAAATATGTGTACTCGTTTTTCTTTTAACAGCTTTTGATGGTAGAACTCCAAATTTCGATTGATACGGATGTTCTTCAATTGTATCTCATTAAGACGCGTTAGATGTGCATGCATTTTAGATTACATATAGTCCGTTAGTTGGTTCACATATTTGCAGCTTCCTATGGGCCTCAAAAATTGGCTTGATAATTTCTGTTAATTTCTTGCTTTCGGATAGGTTTGCTATTTCCACTACATTGACAGACACCTAAGTAGTCTCTACACCAAATAATCTTTATGTAAGACAATTTTATGCATATTACAGTAGTGTCATCTAGTAGCACAATTAAGCACGTATTGCTGAAAAGATGTCTCCGAGCCTACCGTTTTGCAACAAATCTATTATTTATGTACTTTGAATGTTAATTAGCTTGAGATAAAAGTTCATCCTGAAACAAATCGTATTGTGCACTTACTAAAGTGAAAATTTTTTGTGGTTAAAGCGCATATTTGACGGAATGACCTCGCATTTTATGTAAATTGTATGCCACATGATGCAAAGAATTGCGGACTGTCGACCAATAAAATTTTTTAAAGGTTTGTATGTTGATTAGACCTAAGGGGAAAATATTGAATAATCTAAAAAAATAACACTACAATCTTATTAATAAACTTTTTCAAGCATAATACTTCAATTAATTTGCCGTTGTTATAATGCATTATAAGGTATCCCACTTTTTCAAATATATTGAAACTATTTTTTGCGCAACTGTACATTCAGTCGTAAATTTGAGCATCTTACTCAACAGACTAAGAGAATTAGCTAATGTTTTCTGACTAATACTAGTGTATCTACTTATTTGCAACAATTGTCTAAATTTTTTAGTTATAATTTTTCAAATAAATATGCCAGTCTTCCGTGGTGCCCAATTGTGTCGCTGAATAAGTTTTTAGTCGGTTTCAAGTACAGATACGTTTACTTTAGGTCATTATTTAAAGGAATTTTGCATTAAATTGGTGTTCCTGATTGCAGCCACTGTAGTTCTGTTATCATAAACAATTTGAATGTCAGATATTGCGTGTAACAACATCAGAAAATGCAAAAGCCAAGTAGAAGTCAACTTACCTGCGATATCTTTTGCCTAGTTTTTTATAAGGTGTGTTACTTTTTACTTTGATGTTAAGCATTTACTGATAGGTCACTTGCAAAACATTGCTAAATTATGGCCTTATATTTTAGGCTATGCTGGCATTTTTTGCAGTTTCAACACCAGTATTGATGCTTGTGAAAATATAAGCGGTCTATCAGAGGTAACTCTGATAGTTAATTTAAACCAATAATTCCAGTTTCAATATCAAAACCAGTATATGTACACGTCTGATAGTAAACTTTCTAAACTAATGCTCATTGTCCTTTTCCACCTCTATAAGTTACCATCAGTTTATTGGTAATTTGTAGATTACATAAAGTTCAAAGTGACCAGGAAAAAGATTGTGATTTTTAACTCGTCATTTACGACAACTTCTACCTTGCATGCCAGACTGAACTGAGGTGCTTGGATTATAGGTTTAATGGCATATAGAGTGGTATTTTGTTTATTTAAAAGCAGTTTGTTGACTTTATATAAGTTTGAGATTCTAGTTGATTTTGTATTAATTTGATGCGCGTGATTAAGGCAGTCTGTGTGGTTAACTTTATTGCTAAATATATAACATAAGTGTTTTGATGAATTTATTCCTATGCATTTAATGATCCATAAAATTTTGTCATCCCTGGCCTATAATCAGCACATTTATTATTATTATTATTATTATTATTATTATTATTATTATTATTATTATTATTATTATTATTTATTATTATTATTATTATTATTATTATTATTATTATTATTATTATTATTATTATTATTATTATACCGAGGCATTTTACGGATTATAGCCAATCGAACTTCATCGTTGTTTCCCAAATTTTCAGCACATTTAATGTACATTATTATTGTAATATTGACTTATCTGCGTAATGGCATAAAATTCTCAGACAAAACATGGTTAATATATCAGTAGATTAGCAAATTTATCTCCTTCGCGCAGTATGGATAAGCAAAATCGTGCTACTACAGGCAACGTTATCTCCGATTCTACTTCCTTTCATTCACTTTCCTCTTATCAATCTAACAATAAAGCTCATTTAGATACTATGAATATGGATGGTGTTGGTTATATCACTGAGCCTTATATCGGGTTGCCAAATATTGATAATTGTTTAATTAGATTATCATTCATTATACCTAGGTTAGGTTTAACATAGGCGCATTTAAATGCGAACATTAAAACAACTTGGACAACAAGAAGCTCCTGTTCGTACGTGGGATACATTATAAATCGCCGAATGTTGCGTGTCTTAAACCAAAATACAACATCCTACATAAACTACAGAACTAGTTGCACCATCCATATCTACGCATTATTGGCTTCGAAAATCTGGTTTCACACAATTTTCTCAAGCCGATTAATGGGGTGTTGATATTGTCTTTAGCATAGTTTAATTGAATGGATTCCTATAAATAGTCGACTGTGTGCGGCACGTTTAAATATATCTACTAAAATCAATGCCATTAAGCCGCAATCAACGTTACTTTTTAGTTGTATCTGCATATGTTCCTACCGATTGCAGAACAAACGATAGCGAGGGTGATTTTACTCCGAAATACGCTGTTTAATAGGCGAGGCACGATTTCATATAGTGTCTTGTTTGTGGATGAAATGAATGCCCAATTTGGGCGCCTTAAGTAACGCAGAACTTAATTTAATTAGAAGATACACTTTAAGCTCGACGCGCAACGATAATGGTGAACGGCTTTTGGATAGACGCGGGGAACATTGATTATATTTAAGTAGTGTTTAGACCACCAGATCCCGAAGCAGACGTGCCCAAGTTCGAGCCCTGTCCGAGGCAAATTCTGGCCAGTACGTGATGAGTTCCCAATAAGGACGAAACCGGTCAACTGGATAAATTTTCTTTTATACACTATACAATTCTTAGTTTATAATAACAAATATATGTTTTTAATGGGTCAGGTGTTTATATCACCACCTGTGCAACTACCATACGTAAATTTTTTCATATGATTTATCAAACTTCTTACGTTGTACAGACTTTAGCGATTGATTATTTTGCATATCAAGTAGCGAATGCTAAAACAATACTAAAAATATAACTAGAACAAACGGTCCTAAAACAATTAAATATTGTTTGTTGCGAAGAACTAATATATATGCAAGTATGTATTAGGTGTTGCGAACCTAGTAACAAATTAGTTCAGTTGTGACCAGAAGGAAACACCAAAGGCAGCATAAACGGAAAGTATAATCTCATGCACAATCGTTTCGTGTTTACTGGCGACTCATCAGTAGGAGCCGGTATTACGCCCTTTAACCACTATATATTTGGTCAAATAATGTGGAATAAGAGATTGTACCGTCCTATTATCCCACATTATTTGACCAAATATATAGTGGTTAAAGGGAGTAATACCGGCTCCTACTGATGAGTCGCCAGTAAGCACGAAACGAATGTGCATGAGATTATACTTTCCGTTCATGCTGCCTTTGGTTTATCCTTCTGGTCACAACTGAACTAATTTGGTCCTAAAACAACTCCGAATAAGCATGTGTATGGGTCAAATTAAAGGGAAAATTGTTCTAGAAGAATTGATTTATTAACCAAAATGATCACTGCTTTTAACTTAATCAATTGATCATGAACAATCTTAACTGCCACACTATAAATTTAATTCAATAAATGTTTGGCATAAATTAGAATTAGTTATGCAAAAATTTAACACTTACTTTTCCACAAATTATTTTAAACTATAATTATATTTGTAAAGCTCATCGCACTGTATCACTCATTGCCAAACAACACACAATAACAGCAGCGGGATACTTTTAAAATCGTCATATACGAAAATCTACTTTATCTATCTCGACATTATTACACAAATTCACCGATTAAAACCAATTTTTAGATTCACAAATTGTTATAACTTAATCTGATGATCATTTTTATATGACATGCGGAACATTCATTTATGCTTAAATAAATATTTTCTCACGGTAAAAAAATCTATCAATATTTAGAAACGCGTTGATTGATCATATTTCATCTTAATCTGCAACTACATGAATTGTGCACGGTGTTTATTGCAAGGTCTCTAATTCATAGAAAATCTTTACGCTAGATAATTGAAAAACCTACATCTATCCTGTCAAGAGGAGTCTAATCTAGTCTGATCCAAAGATAATTATTTTATTGTTTAAAATAGTCTATGTGCTAGTATAGTGTAAAGCCCATATACATCTGATTAAATCTTAAGCCCTGATATTTGAATGTAAAAACTTATATTTTTTTAATCCTTCTCCCTGTTTACATACAGTAACTTAACAGCCGTTCAAACAAAGCCTAAGCACATTTTCAACTAAACTTGAATTTTTAACACGTGAGTATCAAAATCATGGAGCAGCAGCCTCTATAAAATCAAAGGAATGCCTTCTTATTAATATTCTTTTGAACATAATTTGACTATTTAAATTGTTTGCGCAGTTGAATGAAACAGGTCAAAACCAATGTCATTATATCTTGGAATTCAAGTAAAATATAATATATCTTCATTGGCTAACAAATAGCCAAATGCGGACTACGCATCTTGACCTGAGTAAAGACTAACCACGTTCTGCAAATAACTCAGCGTCTATATAAACATAACGCATTTTTCTGCATATAACTCAGCGTCTATATAAACATAACGCATTTGCTGCACAGTCAAACGCTAATTTGAATTCACATGGTCGAAGGCTTTCTATGAAGTTAGCTTCACTACTGCAGGTTTACAAATTCGTATAGGAGACTACCATCCTGTTTTCCCATATCTCTCACCCAAATATATAGTGGGTAAAGGGCGTAATATCATCTCCTACTGATGAGTTGCCAGATAACATGAAACGAATTTGCACGAGATTATTCTTTCCGTTCATGCTCTCTAAGGTTTATTATTCTGGTCACATTTGAACTAATTTGTTATTAGGTGCGCAACATCTAATACACAATTGGATAATTCTCTACGTTTAGTGCCGTTGTAGAAATAATATTCATCAATAATTTGTTAAAAATTGTTCATGTAAAATTTATGTGTATTAAACTACTTTATCCGAAGAATATTTTCTTGGTAAAAGTTGCGTCACAAGATAGTGGAAGAGTTTTGGTTAAAATTGATCTTTATTGAAACAGATGTGAACTGCAGTCAATCAAGTTCATGCTTCATTATATATTCTAATAATGGCTGCGATCTTAATGTAAAAACGACCATTATATACATACATTTGTCAATATAAACTAAGCATTGTGAAATTTAGAAAATCCGATTCATTTAGTAGACGAGTTTCGTCCGAATATTTTATACATAATGAATGTCAAGATTCCCGACCTCAGTATTCCTAAAAGACTAACAACTCGTCATCACATCACAATAAACGGCCCAGCAGTCTTCATCAGATGAAGACATATATATGTCATAAATTTACGTTCTGTCAAGGCTACGTTTGATTAAATGATTGAGTAGCGTTTGATTTGTCCCAGTGGAATTCCGTGGACATTAACAATTTATATGGCAGTCAAATCACAATTTGGCGATTTGAGTTTATTTCATGATTATCGTTCAAAAAACCGTGTTCCTATTTCTGATTGGCATCAATTAAATAACGCGGAGGATATATTAAATGACGATATTCTGTCCAATTTACCTGATTTTCGGATTTGGCGAAATCATGATGACAGTGGATTCAAACAATTCGGTACGCAATCCGAAAATCAGGTAAATAATCTATTCCCTGTCGTGCAACATGTTTCTTTTAAAGCTAATTCCGTTCAATTGTTTTACAATATTGAACCTGAAATGGCCATAAGGTAATATTCCGTTAGATGAAGAAGCATAAAAAAGACGACTGTAATAAAACAGTTTAGTATTTATGAATAAACCAGAATGCCCTTTGGTCTGCGCAATGCTTTACATATGTTTCAACGATTTATAAATGAGGTACTCTAAAAATTTCTGAGAACATACTTTTTAATTAGTAATGCCATAATCGCTTCTGATAATTTGTGTCAACATTTCCAAGATATCATGAGACCTTGAGTATAATTGAGGAATTTGGTTTGGCTTTAAGCATGAAAATTGTATGTGGGTCCGACAACATTTCAAGTTTCTTTGGTATCCATTAAGGCATGGAGTCTTAGGTATACTGAAAGATAACACGTACACCATTAAGAACATTCCAACACAGCAAACTACCTACGAATTACACCACTTTCCTGGTATGTACAACTACTATCGATAATTCACTCTGATGATGTTGCAGCCATAAACGATGATTACCTAAAATCTCTAAATAATTAAATCATCAGTATCAATCTCGTGCTTGCGTTTGGAATTGTGCAGATCAACTTATGTTAGGAAGTATTAAAGAGTTATCTATTTCTGTGGTTAAATTTTATGTATATATATATAGTACTCTTTCCATGTGTAATAATAAAAAGAAATTTTATCAGATACAGGAACCGTTTCTTTAGAAAATGCATGAAAAAGTATTGTCTCATGTACACATGCGTTTCGTTCACACTGGCGATTCATCAGTAGGAGCAGGAGAAATGACCTAGACCCGCTTCGTATTGGATAAAAATATGGGGTATTTGAATGGCAAGATCTCCTATACGAAGATGTATTCAAACATTAATGGTGTAAACAACATACTATGTTTTCGGCAATAGGAATTCAAAGCCAACTTAACGTAGATCGTATTCCCCAAACCTCTACTGGTTGCCAACACAATACCTAAGGCGAGGGTACATATTAGCTCTCCACAACCAAGAATTTATAACTATTTTATATTTACAATTATTTATTAAGTGTTGCGCACCTAGTAAAAAATAAGCTCAATTATGACTAGAAGGACAAAAGAAAGAGAGCATGAACGGAATTTAGATTCTCTCTGCACATTTGTTTCGTGCTTGCTGGCGATTCATCTAGTAGGAGTCGGTATTACGCCCTTTAACCACTATAGGCTTGAAGTCAAATAATGTGGAATAATAGGACATAGGATTGTACCGTCCTATTATTCCACATTCTTTGACCAAATATATAGTGGTTAAAGGGCGTAATACCGGCTCCTACTGATGAGTCGCCAGTAAGCACGAAACGAATGTGCATGAGATTATACTTTCCGTTCATGCTGCCTTTGGTTTATCCTTCTGGTCACAACTGAACTAATTTGGTCCTAAAACAACTCCGAATACGCATGTGTATGGGTCAAATTAAAGGGAAAATTGTTCTAGAAGAATTGATTTATTAACCAAAATGATCACTGCTTTTAACTTAATCAATTGATCATGAACAATCTTTACTGCCACACTATAAATTTAATTCAATAAATGTTTGGCATAAATTAGAATTAGTTATGCAAAAATTTAACACTTACTTTTCCACAAATTATTTTAAACTATAATTATATTTGTAAAGCTCATCGCACTGTATCACTGATTGCCAAACAACACACAATAACAGCAGCGGGATACTTTTAAAATCGTCATATACGAAAATCTACATTATCTATCTCGACATTATTACACAAATTCACCGATTAAAACCAATTTTTAGATTCACAAATTGTTATAACTTAATCTGATGATCATTTTTATATGACATGCGGAACATTCATTTATGCTTAAATAAATATTTTCTCACGGTAAAAAAATCTATCAATATTTAGAAACGCGTTGATTGATCATATGTCATCTTAATCTGCAACTACATGAATTGTGCACGGTGTTTATTGCAAAGTCTCTAATTCATAGAAAATCTTTACGCTAGATAATTGAAAAACCTACATCTATCCTGTCAAGAGGAGTCTAATCTAGTCTGATCCAGAGATAATTATTTTATTGTTTAAAATAGTCTATGTGCTAGTATAGTGTAAAGCCCATATACATCTGATTAAATCTTAAGCCCTGATATTTGAATGTAAAAACTTATATTTTTTTAATCCTTCTCCCTGTTTACATACAGTAACTTAACAGCCGTTCAAACAAAGCCTAAGCACATTTTCAACTAAACTTGAATTTTTAACACGTGAGTATCAAAATCATGGAGCAGCAGCCTCTATAAAATCAAAGGAATGCCTTCTTATTAATATTCTTTTGAACATAATTTGACTATTTAAATTGTTTGCGCAGTTGAATGAAACAGGTCAAAACCAATGTCATTATATCTTGGAATTCAAGTAAAATATAATATATCTTCATTGGCTAACAAATAGCCAAATGCGGACTACGCATCTTGACCTGAGTAAAGACTAACCACGTTCTGCAAATAACTCAGCGTCTATATAAACATAACGCATTTTTCTGCATATAACTCAGCGTCTATATAAACATAACGCATTTGCTGCACAGTCAAACGCTACTTTGAAGTCACATTGTCGAAGACTTTATATGAAGTTAGCTTCACTACTGCAGGTTTACAAATTCGTATAGGAGATTACCATCCTGTTTTCCCATATCTCTCACCCAAATATATAGTGGGTAAAGGGCGTAATATCATCTCCTACTGATGAGTTGCCAGATAACATGAAACGAATTTGCACGAGATTATTCTTTCCGTTCATGCTCTCTAAGGTTTATTATTCTGGTCACATTTGAACTAATTTGTTATTAGGTGCGCAACATCTAATACACAATTGGATAATTCTCTACGTTTAGTGCCGTTGTAGAAATAATATTCATCAATAATTTGTTAAAAATTGTTCATGTAAAATTTATGTGTATTAAACTACTTTATCCGAAGAATATTTTCTTGGTAAAAGTTGCGTCACAAGATAGTGGAAGAGTTTTGGTTAAAATTGATCTTTATTGAAACAGATGTGAACTGCAGTCAATCAAGTTCATGCTTCATTATATATTCTAATAATGGCTGCGATCTTAATGTAAAAACGACCATTATATACATACATTTGTCAATATAAACTAAGCATTGTGAAATTTAGAAAATCCGATTCATTTAATAGACGAGTTTCGTCCGAATATTTTATACATAATGAATGTCAAGATTCCCGACCTCAGTATTCCTAAAAGACTAACAACTCGTCATCACATCACAATAAACGGCCCAGCAGTCTTCATCAGATGAAGACATATATATGTCATAAATTTACGTTCTGTCAAGGCTACGTTTGATTAAATGATTGAGTAGCGTTTGATTTGTCCCAGTGGAATTCCGTGGACATTAACAATTTATATGGCAGTCAAATCACAATTTGGCGATTTGAGTTTATTTCATGATTATCGTTCAAAAAACCGTGTTCCTATTTCTGATTGGCATCAATTAAATAACGCGGAGGATATATTAAATGACAATATTCTGTCCAATTTACCTGATTTTCGGATTTGGCTAAATCATGATGACAGTGGATTCAAACAATTCGGTACGCAATCCGAAAATCAGGTAAATAATCTATTCCCTGTCGTGCAACATGTTTCTTTTAAAGCTAATTCCGTTCAATTGTTTTACAATATTGAACCTGAAATGGCCATAAGGTAATATTCCGTTAGATGAAGAAGCATAAAAAAGACGACTGTAATAAAACAGTTTAGTATTTATGAATAAACCAGAATGCCCTTTGGTCTGCGCAATGCTTTACATATGTTTCAACGATTTATAAATGAGGTACTCTAAAAATTTCTGAGAACATACTTTTTAATTAGTAATGCCATAATCGCTTCTGATAATTTGTGTCAACATTTCCAAGATATCATGAGACCTTGAGTATAATTGAGGAATTTGGTTTGGCTTTAAACATGAAAATTGTATGTGGGTCCGACAACATTTCAAGTTTCTTTGATATCCATTAAGGCATGGAGTCTTAGGTATACTGAAAGATAACACGTACACCATTAAGAACATTCCAACACAGCAAACTACCTACGAATTACACCACTTTCCTGGTATGTACAACTACTATCGATAATTCACTCTGATGATGTTGCAGCCATAAACGATGATTACCTAAAATCTCTAAATAATTAAATCATCAGTATCAATCTCGTGCTTGCGTTTGGAATTGTGCAGATCAACTTATGTTAGGAAGTATTAAAGAGTTATCTATTTCTGTGGTTAAATTTTATGTATATATATATAGTACTCTTTCCATGTGTAATAATAAAAAGAAATTTTATCAGATACAGGAACCGTTTCTTTAGAAAATGCATGAAAAAATATTGTCTCATGTACACATGCGTTTCGTTCACACTGGCGATTCATCAGTAGGAGCAGGAGAAATGACCTAGACCCGCTTCGTATTGGATAAAAATATGGGGTATTTGAATGGCAAGATCTCCTATACGAAGATGTATTCAAACATTAATGGTGTAAACAACATACTATGTTTTCGGCAATAGGAATTCAAAGCCAACTTAACGTAGATCGTATTCCCCAAACCTCTACTGGTTGCCAACACAATACCTAAGGCGAGGGTACATATTAGCTCTCCACAACCAAGAATTTATAACTATTTTATATATGCAATTATTTATTAAGTGTTGCGCACCTAGTAAAAAATAAGCTCAATTATGACTAGAAGGACAAAAGAAAGAGAGCATGAACGGAATTTATATTCTCTTGCACATTTGTTTCGTGCTTGCTGGCGATTCATCAGTAGGAGTCGGTATTACGCCCTTTAACCACTATATATTTAGTCAAATAATATGGAATAAGAGATTGTACCGTCCTATTTTCCCACATTATTTGACCAAATATATAGTGGTTAAAGGGAGAAATACCGGCTCCTACTGATGAGTCGCCAGTAAGCACGAAACGAATGTGCATGAGATTATACTTTCCGTTCATGCTGCCTTTGGTTTATCCTTCTGGTCACAACTGAACTAATTTGGTCCTAAAACAACTCCGAATACGCATGTGTATGGGTCAAATTAAAGGGAAAATTGTTCTAGAAGAATTGATTTATTAACCAAAATGATAACTGCTTTTAACTTAATCAATTTATCATGAACAATCTTTACTGCCACACTATAAATTTAATTCAATAAATGTTTGGCATAAATTAGAATTAGTTATGCAAAAATTTAACACTTACTTTTCCACAAATTATTTTAAACTATAATTATATTTGTAAAGCTCATCGCACTGTATCACTGATTGCCAAACAACACACAATAACAGCAGCGGGATACTTTTAAAATCGTCATATACGAAAATCTACATTATCTATCTCGACATTATTACACAAATTCACCGATTAAAACCAATTTTTAGATTCACAAATTGTTATAACTTAATCTGATGATCATTTTTATATGACATGCGGAACATTCATTTATGCTTAAATAAATATTTTCTCACGGTAAAAAAATCTATCAATATTTAGAAACGCGTTGATTGATCATATTTCATCTTAATCTGCAACTACATGAATTGTGCACGGTGTTTATTGCAAGGTCTCTAATTCATAGAAAATCTTTACGCTAGATAATTGAAAAACCTACATCTATCCTGTCAAGAGGAGTCTAATCTAGTCTGATCCAAAGATAATTATTTTATTGTTTAAAATAGTCTATGTGCTAGTATAGTGTAAAGCCCATATACATCTGATTAAATCTTAAGCACTGATATTTGAATGTAAAAACTTATATTTTTTTAATCCTTCTCCCTGTTTACATACAGTAACTTAACAGCCGTTCAAACAAAGCCTAAGCACATTTTCAACTAAACTTGAATTTTTAACACGTGAGTATCAAAATCATGGAGCAGCAGCCTCTATAAAATCAAAGGAATGTCTTCTTATTAATATTCTTTTGAACATAATTTGACTATTTAAATTGTTTGCGCAGTTGAATGAAACAGGTCAAAACCAATGTCATTATATCTTGGAATTCAAGTAAAATATAATATATCTTCATTGGCTAACAAATAGCCAAATGCGGACTACGCATCTTGACCTGAGTAAAGACTAACCACGTTCTGCAAATAACTCAGCGTCTATATAAACATAACGCATTTTTCTGCATATAACTCAGCGTCTATATAAACATAACGCATTTGCTGCACAGTCAAACGCTAATTTGAATTCACATGGTCGAAGGCTTTCTATGAAGTTAGCTTCACTACTGCAGGTTTACAAATTCGTATAGGAGACTACCATCCTGTTTTCCCATATCTCTCACCCAAATATATAGTGGGTATAGGGCGTAATATCATCTCCTACTGATGAGTTGCCAGATAACATGAAACGAATTTGCACGAGATTATTCTTTCCGTTCATGCTCTCTAAGGTTTATTATTCTGGTCACATTTGAACTAATTTGTTACTAGGTGCGCAACATCTAATACACAATTGCATAATTCTCTACGTTTAGTGCCGTTGTAGAAATAATATTCATCAATAATTTGTTAAAAATTGTTCATGTAAAATTTATGTGTATTAAACTACTTTATCCGAAGAATATTTTCTTGGTAAAAGTTGCGTCACAAGATAGTGGAAGAGTTTTGGTTAAAATTGATCTTTATTGAAACAGATGTGAACTGCAGTCAATCAAGTTCATGCTTCATTATATATTCTAATAATGGCTGCGATCTTAATGTAAAAACGACCATTATATACATACATTTGTCAATATAAACTAAGCATTGTGAAATTTAGAAAATCCGATTCATTTAGTAGACGAGTTTCGTCCGAATATTTTATACATAATGAATGTCAAGATTCCCGACCTCAGTATTCCTAAAAGACTAACAACTCGTCATCACATCACAATAAACGGCCCAGCAGTCTTCATCAGATGAAGACATATATATGTCATAAATTTACGTTCTGTCAAGGCTACGTTTGATTAAATGATTGAGTAGCGTTTGATTTGTCCCAGTGGAATTCCGTGGACATTAACAATTTATATGGCAGTCAAATCACAATTTGGCGATTTGAGTTTATTTCATGATTATCGTTCAAAAAACCGTGTTCCTATTTCTGATTGGCATCAATTAAATAACGCGGAGGATATATTAAATGACAATATTCTGTCCAATTTACCTGATTTTCGGATTTGGCTAAATCATGATGACAGTGGATTCAAACAATTCGGTACGCAATCCGAAAATCAGGTAAATAATCTATTCCCTGTCGTGCAACATGTTTCTTTTAAAGCTAATTCCGTTCAATTGTTTTACAATATTGAACCTGAAATGGCCATAAGGTAATATTCCGTTAGATGAAGAAGTATAAAAAAGACGACTGTAATAAAACAGTTTAGTATTTATGAATAAACCAGAATGCCCTTTGGTCTGCGCAATGCTTCACATATGTTTCAACGATTTATAAATGAGGTACTCTAAAAATTTCTGAGAACATACTTTTTAATTAGTAATACCATAATCGCTTCTGATAATTTGTGTCAACATTTCCAAGATATCATGAGACCTTGAGTATAATTGAGGAATTTGGTTTGGCTTTAAGCATGAAAATTGTATGTGGGTCCGACAACATTTCAAGTTTCTTTGGTATCCATTAAGGCATGGAGTCTTAGGTATACTGAAAGATAACACGTACACCATTAAGAACATTCCAACACAGCAAACTACCTACGAATTACACCACTTTCCTGGTATGTACAACTACTATCGATAATTCACTCTGATGATGTTGCAGCCATAAACGATGATTACCTAAAATCTCTAAATAATTAAATCATCAGTATCAATCTCGTGCTTGCGTTTGGAATTGTGCAGATCAACTTATGTTAGGAAGTATTAAAGAGTTATCTATTTCTGTGGTTAAATTTTATGTATATATATATAGTACTCTTTCCATGTGTAATAATAAAAAGAAATTTTATCAGATACAGGAACCGTTTCTTTAGAAAATGCATGAAAAAATATTGTCTCATGTACACATGCGTTTCGTTCACACTGGCGATTCATCAGTAGGAGCAGGAGAAATGACCTAGACCCGCTTCGTATTGGATAAAAATATGGGGTATTTGAATGGCAAGATCTCCTATACGAAGATGTATTCAAACATTAATGGTGTAAACAACATACTATGTTTTCGGCAATAGGAATTCAAAGCCAACTTAACGTAGATCGTATTCCCCAAACCTCTACTGGTTGCCAACACAATACCTAAGGCGAGGGTACATATTAGCTCTCCACAACCAAGAATTTATAACTATTTTATATTTACAATTATTTATTAAGTGTTGCGCACCTAGTAAAAAATAAGCTCAATTATGACTAGAAGGACAAAAGAAAGAGAGCATGAACGGAATTTATATTCTCTTGCACATTTGTTTCATGCTTACTGGCGATTCATCAGTAGGAGTCGGTGTTACGCCCTTTAACCACTATTTATTTGGGTGAGGAATGTGGAAAAATAGGACGGTACGATCTGGTATACGAATGTGTAAAGCTGCAATAGTGAAGCTAACATCGTATAAAGTCTTTGAAAATGCGACTTCAACGCTAACTCACTCTATTTAATATATACCGAGTCTGTTACTAAGTTCGAAACACCTAATGCATACTTGCATATATATTAGTTCTCCGCAACAAACAGTATTTAACTGTTACATATTGAATTGAATGAGTTCATGCTTGCCTCGAAATGTGATAACTGATATCGATCAAGGCCAGATTGTATGGATTTACTGGAGTAACAGGTGTTCAGAAATAATTGTAATTCTCAATTTCGGTGAACTATAACGCACATTGATATCCATCATGTTGGTACCATGTACCGACTCGGCGACCATAGTGCTAGTACCATGTACCTTTTTGGTACTATAATGTTGGTATTGGTTGCTGGCACAATTGCCATAGTGCTGGTGTCCTTTACAGACTCGGTATATATATATTATATGGAGTGCGTTAGCGTTTAAGTCGAATTGTCGAAGACTTTATATGATCTTAGCTTTCTTACTGCAGGTTAACACATTCGTATTGGGGATTGTACCGTCCTATTTTCCCACATTCCTCACCTGAATATATAGTAGGTAAAGGGCGTAATACCGGCTCCTACTGATGAATCGCCAGTAAGCACGAAACGAATTTTCAAGAGTTTATAATTTCCGTTCCTTCTAGTCATAATTGAACTAATTTGTTGCTAGGTGTGCAACACCAAATATATGATTGAATATAGACTATTTCTCCGCCAATAAAGTATCAAACTGTTAAATATTTTATATTTAATTAAATATTGTCATAATTATCAATTTTTATGAATCTGCTGGAGTTAATAATTGTTCAAATTGGTGAAATTTGTTCTCTCTGGAGAATCTTTGTGCTGGTATACTTTACAGACACCTTCGTATAGGAGCTTTTATCATCCAACTGAAAAACATTATTTTAACAAACATAAATCGAATATAGGATGTAGTACGAGATTCTACGAATGAGTCGCTAGGAAGCACGAAGCTCATTGTTCATAAGTCCTGATGTCTTTAATATTATCATCTTGTTCTGTTTAAATTAACATGTTACTAGTTTCCCATTAACCTATACACAATCATTCCTACACTATACACATTTTCAGAATGATTCACAAATTTCAATAAGCGTATTTGTAAATTTTTACCGATACCGATAGAAACTCGTCTGATAAAACTTAGATCTCGCCTGCTTGTTTTCGCGAATATCACAATTGAGTCATCTTGATATTGATGTTAACAGAATTATGCTCCAAGGACTTTAATTTTCGCCAACTATTAGACGTGATATTAATAATTGGGTTAAAACTCGTCACTCGTGTTAATTGACGAAAACCTTCCGTTTAACGCTTTCAGAATTTGGACGTTTTTGCTTATTCAGATACAACTTCATTTACATTTATGGTTTACACTACTACATGTAAATTACTGACCTATGTGCTACATGGCTTAAAGCAAATCCGTTAACTAACTAAGATGCAGGTACTATGACCTACGATTTCTTGTTTCACTTGGCGGCCAAGTTTTGTGTTCCAGACGTGTTAATGACCAATTAAATTGTCAAATTAATGGTTTGCATTTTCTCAACCAGCGCTGCATTCATACCGCAAAATCAAAGCATTTTAAACATTTTTGGCCTACAGCCTACCAGAAAATACTATTCACAGATATATGCTTAGGAAGAATTAAAACCTTGCCAAAAAGACTATTTACGATTGATGTGGTATTGACGAAAATAAAGCCCGAGTACATTAGATCACGTCCGCTCGTCATGCGCAGGCCGAAATTCTTTATCATAGACTTGAATGGGATTCAATGAGGTGAGTCTACTGATTGTGCAAAACCGACATTAAATGTGCCAAGTAATATCTCTGACACCGTAGCATTGACAACAAACGAGTGACCACTTCTGCCTTCTGCACGCATTCATTGAACACGTTAGAACATTTTGGGCAAAGACATGTGTTGGAAATCATAAGAAAGAGTATTCAAGAAATAAAAATTAGATTAGATCATCACCTCAGTTTCAAAATGTAACCGGACTAACTTTACTTTTGCGGATGGTAATATTACCTCGACTCTTTCGTAAACACTGTCTCTATTTCATTAAAAAGAATAAATGGAGCTGTATGTTTATTGGCGCTTCAAAGACATTATTTATCCATAATTCATTAAAGACAGCTAACGTGAAGTCTACGTTAATTATAGAACTTTATTCGAAATATTTTTTCGTGGTGAAAAATGCATCGACTTGTCATGCCTGAATCTTGTATAAATTAGTTTCCTTTTAATAAAAATTTGTGAACATCAGTCAAACAACTTTGTACTTTACACATAAATTTACTAACAATTCAATAAATTTCTTTGCAGTGATAATTTTCATATTGAAATTGTTTAACTTTGCATGTGAATAATATTGTATCTCATTACCAGAACTTTTGTATTTTAATATCAAATTTGGTGGCATTGCACTTTTAAAGTTTTAATGTACAATGCTTATCAGAAATGCATGCGTGGTATATTAAAAACGATGTATGTTCGCATCAATTTCTAACATGACAAAACAGCAAAATTTAATTCATGAAGATTTCGAAGCATCAGTATTTCATTTACAACGCAAATTTCTATCCGCGTTCATTTACGAATTTATGAACACTCCGCTTCTATCAATGTAATTTATCAACATAACAATATTTCCAGCAACCTAATAGCTGTGTTTTTCCAACTGTATTGCCACAAATCAACTGTTTTTCATAAAACGTTTAATTCGAAACAGAATAAATATAAAGAGTAAGAATTATATAACTAGCGACAAATTCGGCTTCAACCAGATTAATGCCAGTTTTTATTATCTGTGGCAGCAGTTTTTGTAAACGTGTAGTTGTGGATTTAAAGCGGACTGTAAGGCATACCAGACAGGCAATCGGATAAAACGGTTCTCATTTTTTGTATCGATGTTTTTATTTTTTTACTTTCAGAACGAATGCATATAATTTTGGTAAGTTTTTATTTTACTTAAGTCGTCAATGAAGTGGATCACAAATATAGCGTTCAAGTATAAATGACTTATAAACTGTTTACTTATGTTAATTGTTTGAACTTTGGATAATGCGTACATACTTGTGTACTTTTATTTAATTAATTTATTTATTGGGAACTCATCATGTATTGGCCAGAATTTGCCTCGGACAGGGCTCGAACCTGGACACGTCTGCTTCGAAATCTGGTGTTCTAACTACCGAGCCACCCTGCCGCGCAAAAGGCAATTATTCCAGTAGACCGGTTACGTCCCTATTTAGAACTTATCATGTACTGGCCAGAATTCCCAATAAGGACGAAATTGGTCTACTGGATGAATTATCTTTTTTGGTGTGGAAGGATAGCTCAGTGGTTAGAGCACCAGATTCCGAAGCAGACGTACCGAGGTTCGAGCCCTGTCCGCGGAAAATTCTGGCCAGTACATGATGAGTTCCCAATAAGGACGAAACCGGTCTACTGGATGAATTGCCTTTTCTAAACTATACAATTCTTAGTTTACTCTGACAAATGTAAGTAATTAATGGGTCAGGTGCTTATATCAAGATCGAAATCTTGATTATAGTAATTGTTATCACCCCGCGCACAGCCAATGTTCTTTTAATTTTATAAGTTTAACAGAAGTTAGGCTCCAATCATGAATGATCTCGAAACTTAGGTAGCTTAGTAGACATCCTTGTGTCCTTCATTTTAAGATGACTAGATATTCTTCTTAAAGAGATCCGTAGCAGAATTGAATAACATTTTAGAAGGTTTATCGTTGATACAGCCAAGGATATTTACGCAAAGTTCTAAAATTTCCAACCGAATCGGACATATCATAATCAATGGCGAACAAAATTGACTCTTTCTACTAATACCTATGCCCTGAAATATTGGATCTATAACAAATAAAAGTTATTTTAATTTAGTACAAATTGCCTTCACTGATCGAGTCATTACCTGTGAAGGAAGATAATTCCTCCGCCAAAATTAAAGTGACATTAACTGATAATTTAAAACACCTTGGCTGATTGAAACGAATTTTATTTAAAAAAGAATTTATTCGTTTATTTTCCAGAACTTTCTTTGTTTAAATACTTGACTGTATAAATACTTTGAATTGTGCGCGATTTCAGTTTTCTAGCATACTGTACGTGACTTGTTGTAATTTGCTCGGCCTGCTGCATTTTTTTCATTTTCTCCATTTAACGGTTACTCGATTTCCACAATATATTCCTTCTAACACTGTCTTCTACTTTTAACTTCCGTATATATTGGGGACGTTCTGTGTAACACGCGGCTCCGTGTTTCAACCCAACGAAGGTCAATTTTTACAAACGCTGTGCTCTTTAAGGTCAAATATTCTAACTCTGTCCTTAATCAATATTTCTCTTAGCTGTGATTTTAGGAACAATCTCTTTTAGTTTCAAGCAGTTTTAATCGATATTTCTTGAACTGCAATTTTATTTGTAATTAATAGTGTTTTTATAAATAGACAGAACCGCGCGCGATCCGAGAGGATCACGCGGTGGAATGTTGTGTCATTGCGGATTTATTTCACTTAATTTAGTGTCCACATAGAAGAATGGATTAATAGTTTGACATGAACTGAAAATATTGCAAGTAGTAAGCTAAAGCTTTGTTAGTTTTTTATCATTGAAGTCTTTAAACAATTTACATCTTCATTTTTAATGATAACTTTTAACGATGATTTTTACATGTCATCATATGTTTTATTCGATGGTATAAATACAATTCTGTTCAGACATTTGTGTAACAATAACCACTTGTGTGCAAAACATTTTCTCTATAAACATAAATCAGTTTACTATGTTCATATTGTCATGTATTTTTAATCGTTTGACTATTCTCACTGTGAATGGTGTTTAAGACTTATTTTTGCATAAAAATCTATTTTTACAGCTGACTAACATATATTCAATTTGAACTAACTGTGAATTACATTACTATTTGCAACTTTATATCTAATATACGTATGACCAGATGTTTTTGCCTTCTCACATAAATCATCCGAAAAAGATCAGAGACTGATTAGACGCATGGGTAATAATAATAACCACCATTGATAAGTAAGTAGGGGTACAAAGTCAGGAACGAGAAAGCAACAGCAAAAAGTACTCACATTATGGTGCCCGGTTCGTCGAACTCGCCAGCCAGTAAGGAATTAATAAACAGCTAGATTTTGAGAAATTCAAGCACTTTCAATGAAGGCCACTAAACACGTTATTGCCTCGGAAACGGCTGCACAGCTACCCGCGCACAGACACGACGTTCAAATCGGGCGCGGTCACCCTCAACAACTCAGGAGGATCCGCCCAAGGAAGGTTCGAAGACGGGTGGGGTCAGCCTCTTCGTTGCGGCAGAGGCTGAGCACCCCAAGTTGCTGGCCGCTCCACGTCTGATGGCTCGAAGCACGTTGCCTTCGCGGTAGAGCGCAATCAAACTATTGTCTTTACAGCGACGGCTCCAATTAAGTCATGCTTCAAACGCTCAAATGCCAGCAATCAATCTCATCGCCGGTTGCCACTATCAACATACTTTCTCATCCGTGACGCAATCTCTGGCGAATGAATTGTCATAGACACTGGATCAGGATGTAAGCTCACTACGCCACAATTATCTCGAACCAACCCACCAGTCGACACCAACAGTCTGACCTGCGCGAATGGCTCCAACATAGCGACGTTTGGGGTCCGAGTACACACACCTCGTTCTCCAACACAAAATGATGTTTCAAATATCCGTTCATCATCGACAACACGACATGAAACATCATTGGACGTGACTTCTACAAACACTTCGACCTAACCATCCGTCCAAAGAACGCGAGAAATAGAGGAACCAGTATCAGTGTTGACAGAACCAAAATCAGTCGTAATACGGCATGAAAGAGCAATAACATTTCCTGTAAGGTTAGCCCCCTTCATTGTGTACTAATTTTCACTGTCGGGGGGGTGTATGTAACACGCGGCTCCGTGTTACAACCCAACGAAGGTCAATTTTTACAAACGCTGTGCTCTTTAAGGTCAAATATTCTAACTCTGTCCTTAAACAATATTTCTCTTAGCTGTGATTTTAGGAACAATCTCTTTTAGTCTCAAGCAGTTTTAATCGATATTTCTTGAACTGCAATTTTATTTGTAATTAATAGTGTTTTTATAAAATAGAGAGAACCGCGCGCGATCCGAGAGGATCACGCGGTGGAATGTTGTGTCATTGCGGATTTATTTCACTTAATTTAGTGTCCACATAGAAGAATGGATTAATAGTTTGACATGAACTGAAAATATTGCAAGTAGTAAGCTAAAGCTTTGTTAGTTTTTTATCATTGAAGTCTTTAAACAATTTACATCTTCATTTTTAATGATAACTTTTAACGATGATTTTTACATGTCATCATATGTTTTATTCGATGGTATAAATACAATTCTGTTCAGACATTTGTGTAACAATAACCACTTGTGTGCAAAACATTTTCTCTATAAACATAAATCAGTTTACTATGTTCATATTGTCATGTATTTTTAATCGTTTGACTATTCTCACTGTGAATGGTGTTTAAGACTTATTTTTGCATAAAAATCTATTTTTACAGCTGACTAACATATATTCAATTTGAACTAACTGTGAATTACATTACTATTTGCAACTTTATATCTAATATACGTATGACCAGATGTTTTTGCCTTCTCACATAAATCATCCGAAAAAGATCAGAGACTGATTAGACGCATGGGTAATAATAATAACCACCATTGATAAGTAGTAGGGGTACAAAGTCAGGAACGAGAAAGCAACAGCAAAAAGTACCCCTACAATATAGTAAACCCTATGGAGAAATTTGTTGCAGCATGGATGGCATTGCCTGAAAATTTCCCAAACGCCTTGGAAAATTTCAGAGACAGAACTGTAGAAGAAAAACCGTATAATGCATTTGAGTTATTAATGGCCGAAATACAGCAAAGATATCAGCCTGGAAGATCGGCACAAATGTGCGAATTATTACGCTTAGAAAAGATGGGGCGTCAACTACCATCAGAGTTTTACGAACGCCTTTGCACGAAAGCTTCCAGGTTGAATATATCCAGAGATGTGGTAAATTCTATTTTTACAGCTGAGCTACCATCTAGGCTTAGAACCACATTAGAAGTATTTGACACAATGAATATTGATTGGCCAACAAAACTCAGAGGGCTAGACGGAGTGTATAAACAGCAGGAACCACAAGTACATGCTGTAACAGCAGATTCTGTCATGGTGCAGCCAGTCAGGGCAGATGCCGAAACCAACCTGACGATACAAGAAACCTTGCGTTACTTATGTAGAGAAGTTGCTAGTATACGTCGAGACATTTCGCAACTTCAGAGTCAGGATAGATATACTAGACGTCGAGGGAGTCACTCGCGTCAACGCATCGAAAGATCACGCGGATCGTGTAGGGCACATTGCGAATACGGACGAAGTGTAAAGTGCCAAGGTGAGAATTGTATATACCCGCGGTTAGGTTTTAACACGCGGCTCCGCGTTACAACCCAACGATGTTCGATTTTGACAAATATGGTGCTCTTTAAGGTCAAATAATCTAACTCTGTTCTTACACAATATTTTTCTTAACTGTGATTTTAGAAACAATCTCTGTTATTTGAATGTTGAAGCTTTTTGCTCAATGCTGTCCTTCTTATTGTGGATTTGACCGCATTTTTCCAATGTAAAATCTTGATCCAACGTCTTTTTCAGTCAATCAGCTGAAGAAAGGCTCAAAAATGAAGGGACAAGTGAGAAACCATCAATCGAAGCCAATAAGCAGAGCAACTGAAAACGAAAAAAAGTCAAGATTTTACCAACCTAAGAGTGCTATCTATTGTCCCGCACAAGAAAAAATGCGGCCAAATCCACAATCTCTGTTATTTTTAAGCAGTTTTAATTGTGATTTCTTGAACTGCAATTTTATTTGTAATTAATAGGGTTTTGTTTATTAAATATACAACCGCGCGCAATACGGAGGGAACATGCGGTAGATTATAGTGCCATAGTGGAATTACTCTACTTCTTTGAATTATTCGCAGTTTATACAAGTGATTTACTGTTCGTATATAATTCTACGTATCAGAATTTCAGAGTACAATGTGTAGAGGCCCTTTGGTCACTACCATAAGGGGGTCCTTGGATGCCAGGCCCGGAAAATCCATATATGCGGAATGATCATCTATCTTGGAACACTTAAGTTCCTCTGAACCATCTTTTAAGCTACAATCCTTAAGTCCACTAGCCAACTGCTCTGTATCCTCAGTATTTAATTATCCAGCCATAATATTATTAAATTACTTGCAATTTATATATTATATTAAATAAGCTTACCAGGATACGCGGATATCCACAGATTACTGAACCAGAATGATTGAGACCTTAAAACAAATATTCACTTTAAATACTCGAAGCAAATTTGTGGTTCTTTTCGCTGATAATTAAAAAGAACAATCGACAAGAAGATTACAATGATTTATTAGCAAAGATTCGGAGATGGAACCACGCAGTGTCTCGCTTGTGCAATTCAGCAACTCAGATCAAAACTAAAACATTTTCCTTCGACAAGATAAGTCAAAAACTTCGACAATATGAACAAAAGAACTTCCAAAAAAAATTTACAATTTTTTCCAAAAAATACAATATTGTTTTACGAAACCAGCGATAACATCAAATGTCCAAAAATAAAAATTGATTTATTTATATATGAGGAGTTAATTGGTGTCCAATAATTAAATTAACCTCCACATACACCCTCATGTTTAAGATGATTAACCATACATTATGTAGACCTCATTATTCGGTTTCTTGATGACTCTTCCAGAACGAGTTTCAGCAAGTTGTGCTGATACTTCACTAGATTTCATGTTCATATTGCATTGTTCTTTATTCTCAGTTGTCTTGGTTTTAATCTTTACTTCTTTTCCATATTTGTTCGACTCTTCGTTTTTATCACAAATTTCTGAGTCACATCTCGCCTCAACTTCTGGATACTTCGATGAACACTGTTCCTCAGTCTCCTCCTCCGTCCAAATAAACTGTGGAATGCAGCGATCCAGTGTTACACATTCTATTGTGCCATTTACTTCTATAAATGCATTTTTCTCAGTCATATGATTGACTTTAAATGGCCCCTTATAGAACTGTAGAGGAAGCTATTTCCTCTGACATAAAAGCCTTACTTTTGTCATAACACTGTTTACACGTTGTGTTACTATGCAAACGTAGTACGAAGCAATGACATTTATATAAACAAGGTTTAATTATTTTAGTAAACAAATAACGATGTTAACAATGTAAGAATTGTTTATTAGTGAGTTTTGTGTTGTCTGTTCTGTGTGCTGGACGCAAAATGATCTCTGTTAACTTTTAACATTTTTTGGTCTTATCATTACTATTTTGATTTTATCAATAAATTTGTGTTACAACGAGATCAGGTTATATATTTGCGTGTATTATTTGCTGTGATTAACATGGAGGTGTTCCAAATTATATGATCACACTGCATATGTGGATTGTCCGGGCCTGGCATCTCAGAGGCTCTCTTCTGGTAGTGACCAAAGGGCCTCTACAAAATTTTGGCGACCGCGCCATGATCGACAAAATGTAACGTCAGAAGGAACTTATGGTGTATGCAGTAACAGCAGATTCACGCCTCAAGCAGCAACTCAGACAACTTCAGAGTCAGGACAAGTATAATAGACGTCGAGGGAGTCACTCGCGTCAACGCTTCGAAGGGCCACGCGGATGGTGTAAGGCACATTGCGAATATGGACGCAGTGCGAAGTGCCAAGGTGAAAATTGTATTTACCCGCGATTAGGTGGACCCACATGGAAAGGAAGCACAAAACCGGTTGAGAGAAATCCGTCACCGGGAAAAGGGAAAAACCCCCGCTAGTAGGAGCCGTAGGGGGGGTTCCATTGCAAAGGCTCCCAGATATGCCTTTAAAAGGCATACTCAAAGCAAAAGAGGCGACTAGTACAAATAGCACCGAGATAAAAGGCAAGAGAGTCCGATTCTCACTAAGCGGGGATCTTGAAAACATTGCCAGAGTGTCCAGCAACAAGTTCATTATTAAGGATGAATTATCTGGATTAGAATTTCTCATAGACACGGGTGCTGAGGTAAGCATAGTTAGGTCAGACGTGGTGGAAGCAGATTGCCCCACATTTGATTATCAACTATGGGCCGCTAACGGTAGTCCGATTGAAGTAAAAGGGATGAAAGAAATGTCGGTAACATTAGGCCAGAAATCTTCTTTCCTATGGAATTTTCTAGTAGCCGATGTCAAGGACCATATCATTGGCATGGATTTCTTGACACATTTCAAGCTGGCATTAGACCCCAAGGCTAGGACTATCACAGAAGGCGTAGGGACATAAATAAATAATGAGTCTAACGTGTCGGCATTTAGAACGGTCCTCTTACCTCGTCCAACAGTCGCACATGACTTTGCCGATATAATCGAGAAGCACCTAGCAGTGTTTCAACCTTTTAGTGCCAAAAGAATAGGAGTCAGACAATTCTGTCTGTTTTCGTTAGTTATGTATACATGAGATGTCAGCTTTAAATCTGAAGATACATAGCATTTAGACTTTGGACTTCTAGTTGTGGTTGGAGCTAAACGACTCATTTTATCTCTCAATGCTCCAACAAACCAATCTACTGAACTAGAGGCCCAATCGAGACAACTTGGAGATTCTATTAGAAGATCTCCAGGTAACCTCAATGGCTCTCCATAAACAAGTTCTGCTATAGATGTTCCTAACTGAACTCTGTATCTATTTCGCATTGCCAACAAAACTATGGGCAAATCATGTATCCAACTGGATCCACCGGTGCAGCGTAATGCAGCCTTCAGCTCCCTGTGCAGTCTCTCAACCATCCCATTAGCTCTGGGATTATAAGCACATGTGTGTCTTACTTCTATCCCCATTGTATTCAATGATCTGATAAACAGTTCAGACATAAACTGACTACCACGATCAGTAGTTACCCTTACCGGTACACCATATCGCGACACCCAATTATGCAAGAACATAAGTAAGACTTATTGAGCTGTCATATCCTTCAGGATTGCTACCTCAAACTGACGACTGAACCGATCAACCATCGTGAGTAAATACATTTGGCTAGAAATTTCAGGCATTTCTACTATATCAATATGAACATGCATGAAACGACCCTCTGGTATACCAATCGTTTTAATTTCAGTTTTGGTATGACGCCAAACTTTACAATTTTGACACCGGGCACAGGTCCTTACCCAGGCTCTTATGTCTTTAGACATCTTAGGCCATACATATCTATCAGTAACCATCCTCATAGTTGCCTTAATGGAAGGATGACTGAATTCATGTAGCTGCTGAATTACCTTATACCTTAATTCTAACGGTACATAAGGTCTAGGTTGGCTCCTGGAGATTTCACATAATAACCACTTATCTCCAATCTTCCTGCGTGTATATGTAGGATTCTTTTCCAACACAGCTACTAAAGGATCAAGACCTTGTGCTTCCATCAATTGCTGGACAAAATCATTAGAAGATACAACAGAGCATACGAGTGACTCTGAACGAATCATATCTTCATCTGATACGTCTGGTCTACTGAGAGTATCTGCCACCACATTATCTTTTCCTGAGATATGACTAATGGTAAAATCAAATTCTGCGAGTCGGGTTATTTGTGAATTCACCCGCCGAGAATAATTTAGCCTATTCGCTTTCCCAAGGATACTCAACAACGGTTTATGATCAGTTAATATCATAAACTGATGTCCATCTAGATAGTGCTCAAAATGCAACACTGCAGAATAAACTGCTAGTAACTCCTTTCCAAGCGTATCATATCGCTTCTCGCGATCTTGGAGTTTCCGACTATAGAATCCAATCGGCTTGACTATACCATTTTCCCGTTGATGTAACACTGCTCCTATGGCTACATCAGAAGCATCTGTGACAAGCTCAAACGGCTTAGTCCAATCCACAGGTGCTAATGTGGTTATTTGGCTTAACAGATCTTTGGCCCTCTGGAATTTTTCCTTGTCGTCTTGGCTAAAATTAATAGGCCAGGACTTCTTGATCGTGCTCCGTTCACGAACTAAATGTCGAGTTAGCGACCCCAAAATTCCAGCTAAACCTGGTATGAAACGACGATAGTAGCTAATCATGCCCAAAAATCTACGCAACTGGCGTACAGTTCTGGGTTCTGGCACATCCTTGATTGCTTGTACCTTGTCTTCCAAGGGCTTGATTCCATCCTTGGAAATGGTGTGTCCAAGATATTTTACGGTAGAGCAACCAATCCTGCTCTTTTCTGGTTTCACTACCAATCCATAATGTTCCAGCTTAGACAAAACGATGTCCAAATGCTCCCGGTGTTCCTCCCTAGATTGACTATATATAATGATGTCATCTATATACACTCTAGCAAATGAACAGTCTTGAAGAACTTCCTCTGTCAGACGCTGGAATGTCTGAGTTGCATTCTTTAACCCAAAAGGCATACATAAGAATTGATGCGATCCTTCTCCAGAGAATTGCACTGCTGTGAGCGGTATAGATTCTGCCTCCATAGGTACTTGATAGTACGCCTTTTGCAAATCTAACGTTGTATATACCTCATACCCCATTATATCCCTGAGCAAAGTACTCTTGTTCGGTATACGATACGAATCACCTTTCGTTACCGAATTCAATAGACGATAGTTACCACAAACCATCCATTGACCTGGTTCAGGTTTGGGAACAACCACTATTGGAGATGCAAAGTTGGAATTTGAACGCCTACAAATTTCTTCTTCTCTCAATCGCTTAAATTCTTCAATAGCAACCTGCTGCTTATGTTGTGCTAACGGTTGAGCCTTCGGTGAACAAGGTAGTGGTTCCACAAACTCGATTTGGTGTTCCATGTCTGTCTTTAAACCCTTGCTTTTGGCATTGAATAGTAAAAACACGGCCAGGTGATTCTCGATGACATCCGCCAAGTCATCGGCGACGACGGGTCTGGGTAGTCTCACTGATCTAACTACTGCGGTCCCAGTCTCAGCATAAGTCACTATCCCAGTGCCTTGTCCAATGGTCCTAGATTTGGGATCTAAAGCGAGATTAAAATGGATCAAAAAGTCCATCCCAATGATGTTATCCTTTATATCAGCGACCAGAAAATTCCACGTAAATGGAGATTTCTGCCCCAATGTCACTGACAATTCTTTAACTCCCTTAACCTCAATTGGACTTCCATTAGCAGCCCATAGTTGGTAATCGAATGTGGGGCTATCAATTTCCACCACATCAGATCGAACTATGCTCACCTCTGCACCCGTGTCTATTAAGAAATTTAAGCCGCTAAGTTCATCAGTTATAACGAACTTATTGTTGCTATAACCAGCAACCTCTTAAAGATTACCTGCCAGCCGAAATCTAACAGATTTACGGACTGTATTACCGCGCATTTCTTCCATCAAAGCTTCCGAACCTAACTTCGAAGATTTTAGTATGCCTCGAATATGCATAACTTGGAGCGTTGCATGCGCAACCCCCCATTCGGCTCCTATTAGCGGGAGCTTCATTAGTTTTTCGGCAGCTTCGACCAGGCTACAGGAAGACTACTTCCTTTCCATCGGGGACCACCCAACTTTGGAAACGTGCATCCCCCTCCTGACATTTTCCAAACTCGGCGTATTTGCGATGCGATATGCACCACTCGTGTGGTCCTTGTACACTCTCACGCGATTCGCCTCTCCAATGCTTGGAATTTGAACGTTGACTCCGAGAATTTACCCTACGTCTGTTGGAACTTTCCTTATTGTTTTTTATCCAACCCACATCCCTGCGGAAGGTACTTAATTCATTCTCTATGGTCAGGAGTCTCTCTGAGAGATGTCTGAGTTGCTGCTCCAGGCGTGAATCTGCGGTTACTGCATACAGCTTAGATTCCTTCTGACGATACACTTTGTCCAACCCTTTGAGCTTCTTTGGCCACTCTAGTTCCAATGTATCATATACATCCAAGGTGGCTCTTAGTCTAGCAGGCAATTCTGCTACAAATATACTATTTATAACTTCCTCAGATATATCAAGCCCGATGGATTTTGAAATAAGTCTGTCATAAAATTCAGATGGAAGTAGATTTCCCATCTTTTCCTGACGTAATAAGTCAGTCATCCGTTCAATCCTCTCGGGTTGATATCGTCCATGGAGTTCTTCTACTAGAAGCTCAAATGCATTTTCTGGTTCGTTCTCAGTAACAAAATTCCTGAGTCTAAATAGATTCTTTTTTAATGGCTCAGGTAAGCACCACCAGGCCGAGGCAAACCTTTCTATAGGGTCGGTCATCCGTTTTAGTTTAAAATAAAATTTTGCTTCTTCGACCCATTCAGAATGGTTGTCTGGTCTGTACATGGTGAGCTTAACATTGCTATCCATAGAATTGCGGCAAAAACGATCATCTACATCATATCTTTCCGCATAGAGGATCCTGGCGCGGTCGCCATTTTTTGTAGATGCCCTTTGGTCACTACCATAAAGGGGTCTCTTGGATGCCAGGCCCGGAAAATCCATATATGCGGAATGATCATCTATCTTGGAACACTTAAGTTCCTCTGAACTATCTCTTAAGCTACAATCCTTAAGTCCACTAGCCAACTGCTCTGTATCCTCAGTATTTAATAAACCAGCCATAATATTATTAAATTACTTGCAATTTATATATTATATTAAATAAGCTTACCAGGATACGCTGACATCCACAGATTACTGAACCAGAATGATTGAGACCTTAAAACAAATATTCACGTTAAATACCCGGAAAATCCATATATGCGGAATGATCATCTATCTTGGAACACGTAAGTTCCTCTGAACTATCTTTTAAGCTACAATACTTAAGTCCACTAGCCAACTGCTCTGTATCCTCAGTATTTAATAAACCAGCCATAATATTATTAAATTACTTGCAATTTATATATTATATTAAATAAGCTTACCAGGATACGCTGATATCCACAGATTACTGAACCAGAATGATTGAGACCTTAAAACAAATATTCACGTTAAATACCCGAAGCAAATTTGTGGTTCTTTTCGCTGATAATTAAAAAGAACAATCGACAAGAAGATTACAATGATTTATTAGCAAAGATTCGGAGATGGAACCACGCAGTGTCCCGCTTGTGCAATTCAGCAACTCAGATCAAACTAAAACTTTTTCCTTCGACAAGACAAGTCAAAAACTTCGACAATATGAACAAAAGAACTTCCAAAAAAAATTACAATATTGTTTTACGAAACCAGCGATAACATCAAATGTCCAAAAATAAAATTGATTTATTTTTATATGAGGAGTTAATTGGTGTCCAATAATTAAATTAACTTCCACAAATAGATTATTATAATTAACTAAGTTAAAACCATAGCAAATAGTGGATAGATTATTTATGAAGTATTTTCATTGAGGTTTTTACACGGTTTTATTCTACCCATCATCAGTGACAGCATTTACCAATGACTTTATTTATATCATCATAAATTTTCAATCAGTTACATGTATTCATCACAATTCAGACGATTGTGAAGGGAATATTATTTGTGTTGACAGTATATCGTTTTGCTGCCGTTTAGAGCACGGACAATTTTGTTTAACTGTGACTTGTGTATAAGACATTCAATTATGGTAACAGTATTTCGTTTTGGTGCCGTCTGGAGCACGGTCAATTTGGACTTACTATGCATTTCCATGCAACGTTGTGTACAACACATATGTGATCATTCGAACTTGCCTTCTCACAGCACCCATCGGGAAAAGGCCGGGGATTGATCATAAGCACGGATCTCAACATCAGCTACTGGTTTTATGTAGGTAGATAGCAACCCCGAAAAGAACCCTACAATAAAACATCACATAAATATGTGCATATTACGCTTAAAATGAGACTATTGGCACCTGCGAAGTATAAAGACACAAGAGAATAGTTATCATGATTACTTGAAGAAAGAATCATCCGACCATCAAGAACTTCTTTAGAATCCTTGATTCACTTAGTTTTTAATCCTAATGGATCCTGAATGTCTTGTGTTCATAGTTAAAAATTAAATTGGGACACCAAGATAGATGCATGTCTCATACCAACTATTAATACATTACTAGACCGTCTTAGTAACAGCAAATATTTTCCTGTGTTTGAACTAAATAAAATTTCTAAAACAGTTTTGTCAACCCAGAAGTAATAATAAGTCTGACGTTATTACTAAATTCGGTTTATTTGAATATCTTCACTTTTGCATTATCCATAATTTAGCCGCTCACACCATTCCGCGATTCATAGATATCACTGATACTAACCACTACATGCCATAAATTGATGGCATAATTATATTTCGTCCGGACATAAAATCTAATTCAAAACATTTCAGGAAATTACTTTTCCACTTAGCAAAGCGAAGACTTAAAATAATATGTGGCAAAACACAAAACGCAATGACCAAAGCTGATTTAATTGCATAGTATTTGGCTTATGCAAATCAGACTAAGAATGTTTTGCAAAAAATTATGAGTGTTCTCAATTACTACTTTAAATTCCTTCCTGAATTACGGACGCAGTTATATACAGTTTTCAGTCACGTAATTAATAGGAAGAACTAAGTATCCCATGGGAGCAACATCGCCAGCAAATGGCACTTTGAATGACGTGTTTTATTTACCACCAACACTTCGGAATTTGCAAATGGCGCCACATTGTTACAAGAGATCAAAAACGTTCGGTAGTCAATAAGTAAATACTCTCTTACACTGCGACAGGTATAATCTTCCTACAAAATATTTAATCGTGTATTTCACTCTTAGCATGATGCAATGCTATTTTATTCGCATTGTAGAGAGCAGCAGATTTGTCGTTTTTACAGATCATGCCCCGTTAGTCAGCATACTTCAAAAAGTTATTTCAATTATCGCAAACTACCCAGTCTTAGTAGAGCTACCAAATTTATGTTTTAATGGCATTTCGACATTTATTACGTGAAAAGAAGACAATAGATCACTTACATCTGTCAGTATAAACTAAGAATTGTATAGCGTAGAAAAGGCAATTCACTACACTTTACAATTCTTAGTTTATACTGACATATGTAAGTAATTAATGGGTAAGGTGCTTATATCAAGACCGAAACCTTGATTATAATAATTGTTATCACCGCCCGCACAGCCAATGTTCCTTTAATTAAGACAACAAATCATTGCAGACACGTTTTGAAGGCTATAAATCTGGCTTCAAGTGCCTTCCAATTCTTTGTTTAACTTTATAACTTTTAGAAAACCAAAACTGATGCCATTAAATCTCCGAGGATAATAATTTGGCGACACTCATAGTTAGTCTGTTGCTCGCCGTCCAATCAAGGTTATGTGCAAAATCTAAATTGGTTTTCCCTTTGGTTTATTTATGAGTACGCAGATCACAAAACCTGACTTTTTCACCATTAACTAATGAAGATTATTCGACCCAATTAACTCATTAGGGGCTTCATTATACGCCGAAGAACCTCTTGTTATCCAAAATCAAACAGTATTGTAGAGATTTTACACTCTCCTTTTTCCAAATTTTTGAGACCTTATTTCCAGTCCCATCTTCAGGGTTGACACCATATGCACAGGAAAAATTAACTTGTCGTAAATGTAGTATCCTCGTTCAAGAGAGATTTATTTCATTGTACCCTTCCTGTAATGCAAAAATAAAAAGAAATTTTATTTTATTTTTTTATTTATTTTATTATATCTGATAAAATTTCTTTTTGTTTTTGCACACAGGAAGGGTCAATGAAGTTTATTAAAGCTCCCATTTCAAAAGGACAGATTTATTTATATTAATTTAATTCAAAACGTTTTTTTATTGTCTGCCCTAATGTCCGGTCTTCATACCTAATCTCTAACACTCAAATGTATAAAAACTTATCCATGACACCCCCTTCCCGCACGTTTCCACCCATATACACATATGTGTACTCCACTCTTGTTCCAACGTCATTTGCAGACAAGTAGCTGAAAGGAGGCTTAAAAATGAAGGGACAAGTGAGAACCCATCAATCAAGATCAATAGTCGGTGCACCTGGAAATGTACAGGATTCAAGATTTTACCGAACTAGGAGTGCTATCAATTGTCCCACACAAGAAAAATGCGGTCAAATCAACAACAAAAAGGACAGCACTGAGCATTAAAACTCAACATTTAAGTATTTTAGAGAAGTTGCACAGACAACTAAATGCTGCTTTCACATCCTCGTCAATTGATGGTAACTGGGTCGGTGTTTTACTTCCATTAGATATTGCGTTGCGTTATTGTATACTACCATCTTTCCGTTCAATATACATTACAACTGTTGTATGCTATGAACTCCAAATTTCTAGTCAGCTCTCACATATAATACATTTGATAAATAACTCAGACGTTTAAAAAATTTGATTTCGATTTAATTTCAGCTTTATATCGGCCTGGCAGTTGAGACAATTTTCACACATAGTCTTCGTTTATCCTCAACTTCAAATTTACGGGAAAGTAATTATCTTAAACGGCACTGCTGTTGCATCACTATAACCTTACTAGCATACCCCTCATCTGGATTTAATTTGACAGTCCGGCATCTTGATTATCATGCATGGCGCAACAACTCTTTAATTTAGCTAATGCACATTAAAAATTTCTTTTGAACTGTAAATTCTTGATAATATAAATTCTTTCACATGAATTTCAGGCCCCTCAAGTCAAATAACTTACCGTAATTTAAACTTGTTTGAAATATGATGAAACTGATCAAGAATTAATTGGCTATTTAAAATAAATTCATTTCTTTTTATCACAATTTTGTTTTGCTTTAACGTGGTCTACTTGTACCGTCACATGTGACAAAATCATATGGATCCCTCATGGTTAATATTACAGAAACTTATTTAGCTTACGTGTCATAATCATATTTTTTCGGCTTACAATTTGTAACTATCATGAAAAGTTCTTGAGATTAATCCATTTCTGCTGCAAGGAATAAGAAGACTTCATTTTTATATAATTTCATTCCTAATTGTTATTTTGTATTGTCTAGAAATTATGATTATGCACCGAAAGGCTCAAGTTTGAGACTATATACATTGTAACACGCGGCTCCGTGTTACAACCCAACGATGTTCGATACAGTGCTCTTTAAGGTCAAATATTCTAACTCTGTTCTTACAGAATATTTCTCTTATCTGTGATTTTAGGAACAATCTCTGTTAGTTTCAAGCAGTTTTAATCGATATTTCTTGAACTGCAATTTTATTTGTAATTAATAGTGTAAACGCCCCGGCTTCAAGTAAATGCCGTACGACGTTAAAAACTTGGTTAAGGTGCTCTGAATAGAGATTTGTTACTGATAGGGGGCCCTTAAGAGGGCCTGGTCGTGCGTTCTCCTGAATTATTCAGAGTGTGAAGATGTCCTAGAGCCTTGGGTGGACTCTGGTTGTTGTTGCTCCCGTGGTCGAGTTGTAATCACGATGTGGATAACTTCGTTCAGGTTCTGCAATTAATTGGCTCGTCTCGCTGGTTGTACCACAACAAGATGAGTCACGGATGTAGCCAATTGTTGGTGAAACTATCAAATCACCAGCGTAGGTATTGACAGCCGACAGAACGCACACGCGTAACGCAAAGCAGAATGCAAATGCGACAACTGACTTGCATGGTAAATTGCCGTGCTTAAATAGCATGCCATGTCTACTTGCACACAATTAGTTAAACGGCAAGTTTCGCTCTTTGCTCATTAGTGCAACGTAAATAAAATTGAATTTAATTTAAGCAATATGTCGGCCATTAATTTGTGTCGTTACAATAGGATTTTTATTAAAAAAACAGAAGCACGCGCGATCCGAGAGGATCACGCGGTGAACTATTGTGTCACTGCGGATTTATTTCGCTTAGTTGGATTATTCGCAATTTATGTGAAGGATTTCCTGTCCACATAGACTAATGGATTAATATATTGACATGAATTAAAACCATAACAAGCAGTGAAATAAAAATTTGTAAATTGTTGTCATTGAAGTCTTTAAACGATTTACATATTCATATATAGTGATAACTTTTAACATTGATTCTATTCATATCATCACGTATTTTCAATCGAGTTTTTGTCATTGAAGTCTTTAAACGGTTTATATATTCATTTTTAGTGATAACTTTTAACGTTAGCTCAATCCATATCATCATATTCTTTCAATCGAGTTTTTGTCATTGAAGTCTTAATACGACTTACCCCTTCATTTTTAGTGATAACTTTTGACGATGACTTTTTTAGTATCATCATGTATATTAAATCGATGGCTTAAATACAGTTCAACTCATACATTTTTATGCGAATAACTGCGTGTGTGCAAAACATTTTTCTTTATGAACATAAATCATTTTAACTGTTGCCGTCTAGAAGATGGACAATTTAGTTTAACTGTAGGAGTATCTTTGCGGGGTTGCTATCTAGTTCGTGATTCTATACCCGTCCTACATATCAATGGTGGCTATTGTTACTTCCCTAGCACCTACATTGTCTCTGATCCTTTTCGTATCGTTGATGTGAGAAAGCAGAAACATGGTGTTATACATATATTGTACACAATGTATCAAATAGAAATATAATTCACAGTTAGTCCACACTGACCATGTGTTTGTCGACAATAAAAACAGATTTTAATGCACGAGTAGGTCTTTAATACCATTCACAGTTAAATGAAATTGTCCGTCTTCTAGACGGCAACAGTTAAAATGATTTATGTTTATAAAGAAAAATGTTTTGCACACACGCAGTTATTCGCATAAAAATGTCTGAGTTGAACTGTATTTATGCCATCGATTTAAAACACATGATGATACTAAAAAAGTCATCGATAAAAGTTATCACTAAAAATGAAAGGGTAAGTCGTATAAAGACTTCAATGAAAAAAAAACACGATTGAAAGTATATGATGATATGGATTAAGTTAATGTTAAAAGTTATCACTAAAAATGAATTTATAAACCGTTTAAAGACTTCAATGACAAAAACTCGATTGAAAATACATGATGATATGAATAGAATCAATGTTAAAAGTTATCACTAAAGATGAATATGTAAACCGTTTAAAGACTTCAATGACAAAAACTCACAAATGTTTAGTTCACTGCTTGCTATGGTTTTAATTCATGTCAATATATTAATCCATTATTCTATGTGGACAGTAAATCCTTCACATAAATTGCGAATAATCCAACTAAGCGAAATAAATCTGCAGTGACACAATAGTTCACCGCGTGATCCTCTCGGATCGCGCGCGCTTCTGTTTATTTAATAAAAACCCTATTAATTACAAATACAATTGCAGTTCAAGAAATATCGATTAAAACTGCTTGAAACTAAAAAAGATTGTTTCTAAAATCACAGTTAAGAGAAATATTGTGTAAGAACAGAGTTAGAATATTTTACCTTAAAGAGCACTCTATCGAACATCGTTGGGTTGTAACATGGAGCCGTGTGTTACATAACTATGAATGGTGTTTAAGACCTACTCGTGCATTAAAATCTGTTTTTATTGTCGACCAACACATGGTCAGTGTGGACTAACTGTGAATTATATTTCTATTTGCTACATTTTGTACAATATATGTATAACAACATGTTCCTGCTTTCTCACATCAACCATACGAAAATGATCAGAGACAATGTCGGTGCTAGGGTAGTAATAATAGCCACCATTGATATGTAGGACGGGTATAGAATCACGAACTAGATAGCAACCCCGCAAAGATACTCCTACAACATTAAATGTTATAAGACTAGCTGCAAAAGCTAACGCCTTATGAAGCTTCAAAAATAGTTTATCAGCGTAATATCTTATTATTGGGAAAAATCTTGTATACAACAATTGTAGCAGTTACGAATTGGGATATACTCATGTGTCTCAAATGGTATGTACCAACAAGGACGAGCACATACACACATACCCACATCTTAGCGAAGTGACTCTTGTTAATAACGATCAAGTATATTTCATTAATGCCATTGACATTCACGAGTAGGAAATTAGCACTTTTCGGTCTAAAATAGTTTAATTTTTTTCCATTTCTAGGTGCAAAACATGTATATTTCCTAGATTGATGGATTCTAAAGGGAACTCTCAGTCTGAAGGCTTCAATCCGTATACTATACATTGAAAGTTATGGAGATTCAATTATTGCCTCAAGGAGTTTTGAGTCATCATTTGATGTCTCACAAAGGACAAATTATGTCAGATACGATATCCTAAGTGAAGGCAGATTTCTGGATATTTTTTTTAGAATAACTGCCATTTGATTATGCTTAAATATACGGCTAGTAATTGCTAAGCACCCATACGCAAAGGCATATGCAAAATTACCCACACGCATATATATATATGAGCAATATCTATGCTTGAAAAATTTCACGATAAATACAAAGAAATTAAATAATTACCTTTTTTCCATGCATTCGACACATCTACTGCCTACGGTTGCACAAATTCAAGTCCAATATTGCCAGGTACATCACATCCACAACCTTATATAATAATAATAATAATAATAATAATAATAATAATAATAATAATAATAATAATAATAATAATAATAATAATAATAATGATAATAATAATAATAATAATAATAATAATAATAATAATAATAATAATAATAATAATAATAATAATAATAATAATAATAATAATAATAATAATAATAATAATAATAATAATAATAATAATAATAATAATAATAATAATAATAATAATAATAATAATAATAATAATAATAATAATAATAATAAATAATAATAATAATAATAATGATAATAATAATAATACTTATAAATTTATTTGGCAACAAAGCCAACAGGACCAACAGTTGAAATGATGAGGTACGAATAAAAATTAGGATATGTAAAGTTGAATGTATTTGTGACTAGCAAAGTATATAACCCTAGGGAAGGAGGGAGTTGAGAATGAGAAGTCCTTTCATCAAATTCGTAATAGATCGTTCTGACGGAATGGAGATTTCATTGGACTAGGAAGGATCAACTTGATAGAATAGTCTGCATGCCAGTGTCGCGTGCAGGGATCATTGACTTCAGTTGAGCGAGGTTGCGGCTGATGGAAAGCGTGGAGGAACCAGCGTCTGATGAATGTCAGATGGTCCAGTAGGCTTTTAAACTTTCTGATTGTTTGCAAAACGAAAAAGAAGAGATTTAGTAGGGCATATTGTAGCTTAGCAATCAATATTTGGATGCGATGGAATGAAAATTAGAATAGAAATGGTATCGGTGAGTTCTTATTTGAATTTGAGAATTAGAGGCAAATAGTTGAAAGAAGCGGCTAGCCAGAAGAGACTTTACGCTCCGAAATTGGATAATAGCCTAGGGATAGCAAGAAGTGTTATGGGTTAAGTAGGAACCAGTTGAGCTTTCAATCAGACGTCTCGCATATGAATTTGTTAAAGAAGTGATTGTGAGCCGCCTTTTTAAATTCGTGATGAAATAGGAGCTTTATTTCCGCAAAAAGAGCGTTGAATACACTTGTGGCTTTGGAAAAGAGATAGATTTTATTAAATATAATGAAAATGTGGTTGGATTGGATTGAAGAGTTGCCAAGGCGTGTAGCATAGTGGTGACTCGGGTGAGCGAAGTTTGATAATGATAGGCTAGCTGTAATCTTATGATCGAAATAAATGACTCGTAAGTGGCTGGTGAACCATAGCGGAAAAAGGTTAGCCAGGAGTAAGCGTTCCCGATAATTCTGGCTGTGAAGGAAGTCGCGCTTTAAAAATCTGGAAAAAATTTCTTCGATGGCGTAAGAGGAGGCTAGAGTGAGAGGGAAATAAAATTCGCTAGCGTATGATATGAGGGGTAGGACATAGACATTAAACAATGTTAGTTGGAGAGTGGGATTTTTAGACGATTCCAGCTTCGCCGAGGACTATCTAAATTATCTCGTAGATTCGTAATTCATTTACGCTCCATCTGCTGAGATGCTGGATAACGATGATGCTGAGTATCTGAGTTGGCTCAATAATTCGCTGACCTTAGTCATTCAAGCAATCAAAGACATGAGATCTAAACACCAATTTGATCAATTCGGTTTTTCTCTTAACATGATTGCTTCTCTAGGTTGGAACCAATGCTCTTTGATTTCCGACGTTATCAACAGATGTCTCAAAACTACTTATCATCCCCCGGATTGGCTCAACTCGACGAACTCTTCTAGCCCAAAAAAATGGCACATCGTCACTCTCCATATTCGAAGATGACCGCCTCATAACTATTGTCCCTGCTTTCAATAAATTCTTCGACAGGGTCATATATAACTTAATCTACCCTTTTAATAAGTCTCGAGATAATTTCTTCCTCCTTGATGATCAAAATGGTCTCATAATAGGGCGCTCTTCCTCCAACTTAGTCAGTGTTCTTAACCTCTACTATTCTTCCATTTCTAAAGATCACGAATGCACTCATCTCTTCCCAGATATATCTAAGGCGTTTGATTTATAATCGTTCTCCGCAATTGAATCTGTCTTATTGAGCAATGGTATTTTCGGCAGCGTCCTCAAACTTATCAGTTACTAAATTTGAAACCGTTAAAGTCGGAAATAGTCATTCGAGGCCAGCCGTTAGCCGATCTAGAGTCCCACAGAATTCAGTACTTTGTCCTATACTATTAAACCTAACACTCGCACAGGTACATATTGAGAACAACCTTTTCAAGGTGTTCAAATATACTGATAACATAGTATTAGTATTCAGTAACACAATATCGCCCTATCCTTCCTCATCTCTAATTAATCAGCTTCCATCTTCATTTCAATCTCAGCTCAGCAGAATCGGTTACAAACTAAATCTCAATAAGACTTGTTTGATGATTTCTAACTGCGATCCATTCTATTCCTACCTGAACATGAATTGTTTCCTTGATATTGAAATAATTGACTCGGTCAAGCAACTTGGTATCTGGTTTTATAAATCATTAGACTTCTCCCCACATCTTAATCAAATTACTTCCAAACTCTTCAAGTGGGCCCGTTTGGTTTGCTTCTAGATATACAACTCCACACAGCAACTCAATTATCTAAAGCCTATGCCCTACTACTCATTTCCTAGGCTAGCGAATTTTATTGCTCTATCAATTTAGCCTCCCCTTATTCCATCAAACAAATCGCTTCCAGATTTCTAAAGCGTCTTCTATCTCGAGAGCGCTTGCTCCTGGTAAATCTTCTCGCGTTGTGCTTTATGTTGTGTCCACCTATATTGGATGGTCCACGTACATGTATGTCGTCTGTGTTTATTATGAGCGTATCGTCCAGACGAGACTTAATTATGCCTAATTCTGCAGTTAAATTATTCATTTGAGAAGTCAGTCCCTGAATCAACGTTCCCAACTCATCAGAAGCCATTTTAAATGTCCCACAAATGCTTTATTTTTACTCAATTATATATAGAATATTGCTCGCATAACGAGCATCGATTTAATAAAACAAATTTACAAATACTAATTAATTTATGTTTACTTCGGCTCGAAGTCTGTTTTTATCATTGGGCTGACTGCTTCATTCTTATACGAGCGCTTCTGCGAGGAATTTCTGTTGAAATAATGTCTGCCCTAGATAAGACTCTTTGTTCATTATTTGTCTTAAAGGTGGCTATTGCCACATCTTCCCCCCCCCCTCAGGAATCGGCTTTCGCACTCTGCTTAAACGATCCAGTGCAACAGCTCGTGGTCCATCGGGCAGGCTAACAAAAACAGTATTGTGCTCTGCGTCCACCCTCTCCACGCGATACGGCCCATCATTGACAGCATGCAGTGCCATGGGCTCGACCTTCGCTACCATGACATAGTCGCCGACCTTTAGGCGAGTGCGTGTCGGTTGCCTTGCATAGCCTTGTCGCTGTGTGGCGCCTACATATTCAGTTAACTGTTTTAGTCGTTCCTGAATATCCGCTATGGTGCAGCGCTCATGGGATCCTTGGATTACAGGTTCACCTGGCAGTCTTATGTGTCCTCCATAGACCATGGTCGTTGGAGCGAATCCTGTAGCTGTTGAGAGCGTAAAGCGCATGTAATTTGTCCCTCCAAGTTCCCGGGCTCTCGTGGCACTAACATCGCAGTATCTCTTTCTTCGTCCTATGTGCGCGCTCAGCAGTCGCATTGGTTTGCGGGTGATAAGTGGCTGTGCGGGAGTGCTTTATGTCAAGGTCTTTGCACCACTGATTAAATTCTTTCGACTCAAACTGTGCGCCTTGATCGGTAACAATAACTTGTGGTGCACCGAATCGACTGAGCCATCGCTCTTCTAAGCACGTTATAATCTTTTCTGTTGTGATTTTCTTCAGTGGTACAAACTCGACCCATCAGGTAAACTTATCGACCATGGAAAACACATAGGACACCCCACCGCGAGCTACATGCAGTGGACCTACCAGGTCGACATGAAGAAACTCGTTCCGTGCAGTGGCACTGAAAGCAATCAGAGTGACTTTTTCTCGTTTTTGTGGTTTACAACGTATGCATGTAGTGCACTGTTGGCAATAGCTACGAATTTCTTTGGACATGCTAGGCCCGATGTACTGGTTTCTTCTCAATACATAGTGATCTCAAATGCACTAGCGCATTGTGGTTGGTTAAGACGTCCACGTGTCCCCCGATGACAAAATATCTAAACTTCCGTGAGATTGAACCCTTGTTTCGGCACTGTAATGCCGTTTTCGAGGAGCAGTACAGTTCGGTTCCGCCTTGCTGAGGCGCTTATACGCCGTATTCGTCGGAGCTGGAGTCCTTATATACTGACTTTGCTTCCAGGCCACTGGCTGTTGCCTTCTGTCGCGGAACTGATTATTATGCCGCGAAGAATTCCAGTACGGTATGTCGCTCCTGTCAGATGTTGTAACTGGACCCATGCGTGGAGATGCAGCTGCCACTTTGTTTGTCATCATGGCCGAACTTTGAAGAGCCTGAAGTCTCTCTTCAAAGCCTCCCTGGGCGCTGGATATTGCACCGTATCTGGTAGGATCCAGCAGCATGAACATGATGGCCTCATGCGGTTGCAAGCCGGGTAAAGACTCGGTAAGCTTCGAGAACCACAGCTTGATACGTGCCATGGTACTCATGGGCATCTCACCCAGTAATGGTTTCAGGCTGTATAATTCTGAGAACACCTCCTGAGGCCTGGCCCGGAAATGATCCAACACTCGTCTTTTGTACTCTTCATACGTGAGGTCAACCGGCAATTCCAATTGGACTGCTACTGTCCGGTCCACTAATTCCTGGACAGCCACACGCCCAATAGGTGCTTCTAATGTAAATTCTTGGGCTCGAACAGATGATTCAAATTTTTCGAACCATAGCTGTGGCCTTTCCACATCTAGTGGTGCCAGCATGGCCTTAAACTCTGATGACGGTCTAAAATAACTCGTCGATTCGGCTGAAAACGCCGGCATATTTCCTCCTGATTCCTCTTCGGCGCGGTCGCCATTGTTGTGTCCACCTATATTGGACGGTCCACGTACTTGTGTGTCGTCTGTTTATTATCAGCGTATCCTCCAGACGAGACTTAATTATGCCTAATTCTGCAGTTAAATTATTTATTTGAGAAGTCAAATACTGAATCAACGTCTCCAACCCATCAGAAGCCAATTTAAATGTACGACAAATGCTTTATTTTTACTCAATTATATATAGAATTTTGCTCGCACAACGAGCATCGATTTAATAAAACAAATTTACAAATACTAATTAATTTATGTTCACTTCAGCTCGAAGTCTGCTTTTATCATTGGGCTGACTGCTTCATTCTTATACGGGCGCATCTGCGAGGAATTTCTGTTGAAATAATGTCTGCCCTAGATAGGAATCTTTGTTCATTATTTGTCTTAAAGGTGGATATCGCCACAGTTTACATAGCATAAACGAGTCATCTCTTGCATTCACAAGATCTCAACTTGCCTGGCACTATCAGGTTTCGCTCACTCCAATCACCCTCTACGCTACGCACAATAGCAACTCTTAAATTTAATCCAACCATGCTCCCAGTATCTTTAACAAAATCTATATGTTTACCAAAGCCAAAAGTGTAGTTTACAAACTATCTTCAGAATTTGAACTCCTACCCCAGCACGAGTTTTAGAAGTCGGTTCACATACACTTCTTTAATAAATTCCTTTGGCGAAACTCTGATTGGAAGCGCAACTAGTTCGTTCTTCACTCGCAATAGTCTTTTTTATCCTTAGTTTCGAAGAGTTAAGTTATTTTTTGTCTAGTCTCTGAATTATACAAGTCGCCGTAGTCTCTAAACGTGACATCTGGGCACTCCAGTACCATTTTTGTGTACTGCAGTCAATTATTAATTACGCTGCCATAATTTTTAAAAATAATTCTCCTTAATTTATTTCAGAAAACTATCGGAAACTCGAAAATTCTTATGGATAATCTGACGGTCAACTTATGAAGCTGGTTCTTTCTCGCTTTCCATTGGTTTTAATTTTATTCAACTGAAGTCAGTGAATCCTGAAGGCAAAACTTTTTTTTTTGCTTTTCATTTATTTCAATCCAGTCGATTTTATCCTTGTCAATCCTAACTTATAAAAAGTCGAAAAATACGCCAAAAAATTCCGACGATTGATTTCTAAAGTTGGTTCTTCCTCGACTTCTAAACAAGTCTCGAAGTCATTCAACCGACGATAGCAAACCCTGTATTTTTATATTCTGTCTCTTCACTAGCCTTAATTTAGTCGATTCTCACATAGTAAAATGTAATCTCTTTCTCCCCATAACGAACTATAGTGAAGTTGATGAAAGCACTTCTCTTTCAAAACTACCATCAGCCTCATTGTCAAATACATTGCTAGTCACTAGTTCATTCAACTTTGAATTTTATATTACCATTTCAATTGTTAGGCCAGATGGCTCTTGTTTCCAAATAAATTTATTATTATTATAATTAAGATGATAATGAATAATATTGCTATTATTATAAGTTCATTATCAATCGAATCTAACCTTTTTTTGATACAAATAATAGGATTGCACGATCATACATTATCTTGCTTAATTCTTAATATACATAACTTTCCATCCATTTTTGTATAGTTCCCGTAAACGTTGACTTATAAAAAAATTACGTAATAGCGTTGACACAGGAGAAACGAATTCATCAGTGTTCATATTATAAATATTTTTAAAATCTGAAATATCGCTTAATTTTCTGAAAAGATCCTAGGCAATTCTAGAATATTGAACGAATGCATTTTCGAAAGAAATTTTCTGTTTTTTACAACACTTTTTTTCTGACGGAAAACAATTTTTATGGTACAATTTCTTGAAGTAATTAACATGAAAGTTATGCCAGTAAATTCGCTTACCATAACGTCATAACCATGGCATTTCAAAACAAGTTGAAAGGATTAGTAGAGGGAATAACATATACTCTGGCCTAAGGAGGTCTATAAACAGACATTAAGATCAAATAAACAAGTTGTGTTGTTATAAAATCAATGAAAGAGTTTTGTTCATTTAATATCTGGAAAAGCGCAACAACCGGAATTGCCGTGTTCGTGGATTTCTATAATTCCTTAATTTTGACCTGAGATCGAGTTTCAATATGTTTTTATTTTAGGATTTAATAGATTTCTCGTCTGATCTCACCTTTGGGAAACACTTGGAATTTAATCACATATTTTGCTGGAATTTATTTACACATATTAAGGCCTTGCTTTTATCTTTTCGGAATTTTTTAATATATTTTTTTCATTTTTCTCTCAGATTCTCTATCACACTTCCATAATGAACCAGATTTTTTCGACGGCCTCCACCACCCCTTTAACCCAGAAGCTACTTACCAAACTCGCTGACCTCCAGCAACAGATAGCAGATGTAATAGGATGGCTAGGAGCTTTATCGGATAACCTCTCTCTCCCTCTCCACGTTGCAGCCACATTTGTTACGCCAAGCTGATGATTTCTTGAACGGTGTTGCGCAGGATGTCGCTTTACGAAATCACATTAAGCACAACCTCTTCCTCTGGTCTCTGCACTCCCCACTCTCTAAGGATGACCTGGCTTCAGAGTTAATCAATCATTTAGGAGAAAACTTCCATCATCTCAAAGTGATCTCCTCCAGGAGAGGTCGTGCTTTTGTGGTTTCTTCCCACAAAAGGCTGTCCAAAGATGAACTCAGTCAATTGAAATCTCGATCACCCTTTATATCGACAGGCAAAGTCAAAGTAAAGCGTGATTCCACTATACTACAAAGAACTGCAGAACAAGCGCGGACCTCTCCGCCAGACACCGCCTCCTCTCCTGAATCTAGACATGCCTATTCCGGCTGGAGCAACCCAAACAAACGCCGGTCATTTTACGGAGGCATCCTCGGTGATGCTCCTTCCCCTGGACCCACCATGTTCACTACCTTTCGATTTGAAGGGCTCCGCTTCATGACTAGCTCAACCAATGAGGTCATTTCCACCCAACAAGCGCAAGCTTTACCGCGTCGTCGTGGCCGACCACGCCACATAAAGACCCTAACAACGGTCAACCTCCACCAATATCCATGACCAGTAGCAAATCCTTAAATTAAGTCGTTATTACGTTCGGTGATTAGGTCCTGAAACCCACAAAACGAAAGACCATCACCGCGAGCCATCGATTCTTCCTCCACAACTTCCTCCTCCAAACTCACTAATACCACACATGACGGTCGTGACTCTGCCCCCATTCAGATCTGGCCCCCTTCTACCCCACATCGCTGCTCCCAAGTAACTCCTCGAGCTCAGAAAATTTGCCTCCGTCATGTTTCAAAATCCTTCAAATACCTCACCCGCTTGATATAAGCGAGACTAAGGAAATCCAGAGCGATGCTGACCACTAAATTTTTGTCAACAAGCGGTCAGATACCCTTATCAGCCCGAGGTCTCGCTCCGGCCGTCAGCGGAAAGCATCTGCTCGCTTCTCCTCTCCGGTCTAACGGATCCCTTTCAGCAATTCTTATCATTTGTAGATAGCTTACGCCAAAAATCAAACAACTGTGAGCATTTTAATCCTCTAAAGAGCTAGATATGTGCTTTCAAGTTGAAACGTGGCTGTCGTCGTCCGTTCCTCATCAATGGCTACACTTTCTTTGAAGTGTCAGAATGGCTCGTCCGGGGGGGAGTGGTCTGGTTGCCTTTGTCCGTTCTTGTCTCATGCCAAAACGCCAGTCTACATCGAACACGCTAGGATAAGAATTCTTTTCGTTTTAGCTGCGGATCCTAGACCAAAGCTTATCCGTTTGCGTTGTCTACAGACCCCCAAACCTCTCAATAACTGATGACATGCGTGGGACTCAACTAATGTCCACTTTCTTCTCTCAACACTTCGATCATTACATCGTTGTGGATGACCTTAACCTTCCTCTGGATAACTAGCATAATATAACTACGGAAAAACACCCGTTGATTTCGCTCTTTGCGGACAACCTCCTAAGTAAATTTGTGCACTTCTCTACACGAGGGAACAACCAACGTGATTGTGTCCTCTCCAACAAAGACGTGACCAATGTTCAATCTCGGGAGATCTTCCCTACTTTCGATCACTGTCAGATATCCTTCTTTATTCTTCTTCAATCCTCTATCCCTAAAGAGAGCATTCAGACTTTCAGGCGATTCACCAATTGGAAAGAGTTTAGTCGACTCTGTGACGCAGTTAATTGGAGTGATTTTATTCTCTCAGACAACCTCTCTTCATGTTTTCCGATGTCCATAGCATCTTGTCATCCCACTTTACTTCTGCCACCTCTATTCTACACATTCACGCGATGAACAAGTTGAACGACTTATTTAAAGCACGCGACAGCCTTGCAAGGAATTCCGGATTACGCACTTCACTTGCTCGCGCTCTCGCTCTCCGACGTATCAATGAGCACATTAAACATGTAATTAACAAGCAAGTGCTCAACATCGAGAGACGCATTCGCACAGCGCTCAACTCTCAGAAAAAGTTCGCAGTTATCAAACAACAATTACTACAAATTACAATACCTCATACATAAATTTCTCTTGGTCGGAAGACTCCAACTTTTCCGACGATTATCTAAACTATCTTCTAGACTCCTTCTTCATTTTCACTCCGCCTGCTGAGATGCTTGACAACGATGAGGGTGAGAACCTACGTTGGTTCATTATTTCACCAGCCTCCGTCCTTCAAGCTATCAAATACATAAAATCTGAACACCAATTTGATCAGTACGGTGTCTCTGTCAGGATGATTGCACTTCTTGGCTGGAATCTCTTCTCTCTGCTCGTCGATGTTTTTAACCGATGCCTTGAAACTACCAATCTTCACCCGGAATGGCTTAATTAGACGATTTCTCTTATCCCAATAAATGGTATATCGTCAATATTCTCATTCAACTATCTCCGCCATATTACTATAGTTCCTTCTTTTACTAAATTCTTCGACAGGGTCTTGTATAACTTAATCTACTCTTTCATCAAGTCTCGAGATAACTTCTGTCTCTTCGACGATAAACAAGGCTTCCTGAATGGCCGCTCCTCTTCCACCAACTTAGTCAGTGTCCTTGATCACAATCACTTCTTTAACAAATTCCTATGCGAGACATCTGATTGAAAGCGCAACCGGTTCCTCCTTAACCCATAACACTTCTTTCTATCCACAGGCTAATATCCAGTTTCGGAGCGTTACGTATGTTCTGGCTAGCGCCCCTTTCAACCATTTGCCTCTGATTCTCAAACTGTAATAAGGACTCACCGATACCATTTCTATTCTCGTTTTCATTCTACCGCATTTAAATATTGATTGATATGCTACAATCTGCTCAACTAAATCTCTTCTTTTTATTTCAGCAAACAATCGGAAAATCAAAAGGCCTACTAGACCATCTAGCATGCATCAGACGCTGGTTCCTTCACGCTTTCCATCAGCCGCAATCTCACTCAACTGAAGTCAATGATCCCTGCACGCGACACTAACGTGCATACTCTTCTATCTAGTCGATCCTTCCTAGTCCAATGGAATCTCCAGTCCACCAGAACGATCTATTACGAAGTTGATGAAAGGACTTCTCTTTCTCAACTCCATCCTCCGCTATAGTTTTATAATTTGCTATTCTAAATTACATTCAACTTTACATATCCTACTTTTGATTTGTACCTCATCATTTCAATTGTTGGGCCTGTTGGCCTTTGTCACCAGATAAATTTATTAATATTATTATATATTATTATTATTATTATTATTATTATTATTATTATTATCTATTATTATTATGAAACTCTATAATATTAAACAAAGATTTACTATAAATGAGGACAACTCTACCTCATTTATCAAAATATGTCTTTTCTAAAGGACAAAAATCAAAACATTTCAAATGTATTGTTTTCAACGTCCTTACTAAGCGAAGTTTCAGCAAATATTATAAAATCAAAATCGTTTCGCTTTATCGGATTATACAGTAAAAACCTTTTGTTCGTAATACTTCTAAAATTTTCAAAATCAACGTGTTTGTAAATTACAACTAATCTATGTTTTCGACGATGACTACTAACTTATCCTTGTCGGTTTCTTTATGGTTCTCTTGTAATGTGTTATAACAAAACCTCTCTTTCCTCCACTTTCTCCTATGTTCAAAAACGATGAGGCCACAGATTCTCCGTTTCTTGCATTTTTCATATAGTTTAGCCGACTTTGAGTTCTGGCCTCAACTGTTCTTGAAAGTTTCTGAATAAAATTATATTTCAGCTTGATTACTGTAATCAATTTGTACGAACGTTTGCAATTTATTATGAAAACTATGTAGAAAGTAGTGAGCTCACTCATTATTGTTATTTTATTCAAATTATTTGTTTACTGTTCGCTCGGATAAATTTAGAATAACAGGTCGCGATTGATCAGCATTTTGCCATCACTTTAGCATTTTATAACCTCTGATTAGCTGCACATTTGATAATACCATTCAATTTGCTTAAGTCCCCTGGGTTAGCGTTATCGTCGGAAATAAATAGAATTAATTGGTCTGGAAATTTGGTTAAAATGTATTTCTGACTGACGACATACTATCCTTTTGGAAAATCATTCATCAAAAAGACAATTAAACAGCTAGGAGAATACTTACAAATACATTATCTCCAAAACAGCATACTATCTTCATTGCACTCAATGCCATGCGTCTAGTCAATTTGATAATAAAACAAACAAAGACAAGTGGGCTTAGTTTTATTAATTAGAATACATATAAAGGACAAATTTTCGAATGCACAACAATTAATCAGAACCCTACGAGCAATTCACTATCTGACAAACTGGAAGGCTAGTATGCAAGTATGTATTAGGTTTTGCTAACCTAGTAACAAATTAGTTCAGTTGTGACCAGAAGGATAAACCAAAGGCAGCATGAACGGAAAGTATAATCTCATGCACATTCGCTTCGTGCTTACTGGCGACTCATCAGTAGGAGCCGGTATTACGCCCTTTAATCACTAAATATTTGGTAGAAGAATGTGGAATAATAGAGCGGTACAATCTCCTAGACGAATGTGTAAACCTGTAATAGTGAAGCTAACATAATCTAAAGTCAACGACAATGCGACTTCAATGCTAACTCACACTACATAATATATATACCGAGTCTGTAAAGGATACTAACGCTATGGCTATTGCGTTAGTAACTGATACCTTTTTTTGAAATCGATGAGTACCGGATACTGACACTTTGCAACAAACAGTATTTAAACTGGTAGGCTTTCAAGCATATTTCCTGTTGCGCAAGTTTTCAATTTTTCCTACTCATCAAATCCTGCATAGGCTAACTTTTAATTGCTATAGTTTAGAAGATCAGCAATAATTTTAACTGATACACAAATATACTAAAAAACTGTACCTCCGTATACTGAATATTGATTCTAGCTACATCAACAGAGAAAGAAGAATGTGTGTTTCAACAATATATATATATATATATATATATATATATATATATATATATAACCAACATCCTGATAAATTTGAACATTTTATATAGGAAAACTTAATAGGTCTAGCTGGACAATATAACAAAAATACAACCATTAAAAATCTCTCTTTGAAATCACAATTGATATTAGCCATACCTAACGGTTTACGAATAACATGTTGGAACAAATACTTGTTGCATTTATTTTATTTGACCTTCAGGATACAAAGGATGTGCGTAATCAAATCAACAATAGAATAACGGTTCATTTAATCCGAATCATCAAAAGAACTTCTGTATTTACTATTAAACTGTTCTGGTTTATGTACATCTATAAGAGTAACACTAATCCACGACTAAGACACACATAGTTAGTGATTGGAGGACTTCTAGAAATCTGCTTCTGCTCAGGCATTCTAATACGTCACGCCGTTAGCCGGTAGATGTTTCTCTGATCCTATTAATGTACAAGAACATTACTTGTTACCATGTTGACTTCATAGTAACAATGTACGGCGATTTAACTGAGCGTTTTTATAGTAATTTTAATTCGTGTAAACTGGTGTAAACGCCCCAGCTTTAAGAAAATGCCGTACGACGTGACAACGTCAGTTAGGAGCTAAGGGTGGCTGAGTTAGTACTGTTTAGGTGCCCTTATTAGGGCCGGTATTGCGTTCTCCGGCAAATACCGAGGTCAGTTAGTGTAGCAGTGTCTAGAAATACTCTTAGACACTTGAGACCAGCTCTGGTTGACTTGGGTTGTTGTTCCTTCTGTTGTGACGTTGACATCCGTTGCGAGTGAGTAGCTAAGTAATCTCGTTTATGTTCTGCAGTAAATGGCTCACTGAGAGGATCAACTATAGATATTACTCCGTCTTACTAGTTGTACAGCAACAAGATTGGTGTGACTGAAATTGCCAATGTGTGTGACGCAAGCCCACAAATCAGCGTAGGTGACAATAACAGAAAGCACTCGTACGTATCGCACAGCAAAAGGCAAACGCGACAACTCACTTGCTTGATAAATTCACCGTGCTTAAATAGCCTTGATTTGATTGCTCGCACACCATTGGTTAACGGCAAATTTAGCTTTTTTTCTCATTGGTGTCGCGTAAATTGAATTGAACTTAATTTCTTAACATATATATATATATATATATATATATATATATATATATATATATATATATATATATATATATAATATACCTGGATAAAACTGAAAATGAATTTTTCTGTGAATTGGATGAATTATTTGGTAATATCAAATGTAATCTACAGAATGAAAGCAATATCATGGATCTACCTGATCCCTCGAGAGACCGGGAACCACGACTAGTTATGGACAGTGATGCATTGATAAAATTAATGTTAAAAATAAAATCAAAAAAACAAAAAGATCACTTTGGTATTTTGATTGATAACCTGCTTTAATTACCTTTAAATTTTATGAATGTGCTCTGCAATTTTATAAATAGGATTTTGAAGAATTGGAAATTAACAATTGATATACTAACTATAGTAGCTAAACCGTTGCCAAAAGTAAGTAAACTGACGTGCGCCAGTGATTACAGACTAATCTCTATTATCCCTTCGTTTTTGAAGATAATAGAAAGATTGATACTAGATCATTTAGAATTTATGTTGCCGGCTGATATAGATATAAATCAACATGGCTTTACGAAAGATAGATCGACAACTACTAATATGCTTGCCATGGGGAAACATGTAATTACATTAGATGAGAAAAAGTTAGATGCACTAATTTTATTTATAGATATCTCAAAAGCTTTTGACTCTCTATCTTTTGCTGCTATTCTGAATGCGATTAATTTATTGAATATTGACCTGAATATTTTTAGGTTACTTAAATTCTATTTACATAATCGAAGAATGAGTATTCAAGTAAATGACTTGATATCAGAATCGAAAAGAGTAACGAGTGGAGTTCCACAGGGATCGAGTTTAGGACCAATTTTATTTAAAATCGTATTTGCTCATTTGGAAACTAAGATCCTTAACGGTCGAGTTTGCAAATTCGCTGATGATTTAAAAATAATCTTTCCAATTGATCCGAAAAATGTCGAATTCTCTAAAAATAATGTGACACTAGATTTGTATGATTTAAGTAGGTATTTGATAACACTAGGGCTGAGAATAAACAGTAAGAAGACGAGAGCTGTAAAAATAGGTAGCCGAACAGACTTAATTATATTTATTTTCATGATGCAGTGATCAATGATGTTTTTGAAATTAAACTTATGCAAGAAATAAAGGATTTAGGCATAACGATTCAATGTACAGCTTCTGCTGAGAGACACATTGAACGGATAGTAGGCAGTGCCAAGAAAAGATGGGCACTAATAAATCGAAATATCTTATCGAATGATATAAAACTTAAAATGTATTTAATATGGATTAGACCGATACTAGAATATGCTGCCGCTACTTGGAATCCATTAAAAAAGGGCTTGTCCAATAAGATAGAAGCTGTACAAAGAAAAGTCGTGAAACAAATTAGTCCTATCTCCTGCACTATATACGCCACGAGGTTGCAGTTAGTATCACTGCAACCTTTATGGTTTCGGAGGATGTGCTATTGCATAAAAGTTTTCCATTTGAACCAGTGGACTGGTGCCTATATGAAGCCAATAAGAAAGAGTCATGAAATTGGAACTAGATCTGGTCACTTGGCAATATCTCCTCCTTTGGTGGGGAATGTTGCGAGCAAGTTATTCTCTTTTTCAAAAATCTACAAAATTTATAATCAATTACCGATGGGGCTTAGAGAAACGCCTCCATCCAAGATGTCTTTTAAATTTTTATCTACTGGACTAGAAAAAGTCTACAATCCTGCTGATATTTTTTCTTTTGATTATGATAATACATTCTCATGGCTGAATAAAAGACATGGATAATTGTTAGCAGAAACATAATTTTTTGAGATTTTTATCTCCAAGTTTTAGCATTATTCAAATCAAAAGGTTATACATTTTATCATCATGCTAGTCAACAATACATACAATCAATTGCTAGTCATGGTTCTCATTTTTTTGCACAATGTTACACTCGAATTTTACCTTGTTATATATACAGTACAACTAGTGAGATTTACTTATGTACATGAGACTAATTGCACATATTTATGTGATACGATATCTTTTTTTCCAATATTATTAATTGATAGAACATGTGTGGTTTGAATCCAAATGAAGATATTCTATTACATTCTATTCTTAAAAATGTCGGCGACTGGTTCTGTGTCGTTACACTGTTAGAATAGAATAGAATAGAATATCTTTATTTGGATTCAAACCACACATGTTCCATCAAATAATAAAATTAGAAAATGTACAATATAAAAAGATATCACATCACATATATATGTGCAATTAGTTGTACTGTACAATTTATCAACATCAGAAAGATCAGCTGTAAACAGTGATAGATTCTTCATCAAAATTACAAAAAAATTAAAGTTATAATTCGAGTATAACATTTGTAAAAAAAGGGAACCATGACTAATAATTGATTGTGTGCATTGTTGATTAACAAGATGATATAATGCATAACATTTCAGTTTTAATAATACAAAATTTGAAGATAGAATCTCAGGAGAAATTATGTTGCTGAAAAACAATTAATCCTGTCTTTTATTTAACCATGAGAAAGTATTATCATAATCAAAATTAAAAATATCAGCAGGATTAAACACTTTTTCTAGTTCGGTAGATAAAAATTTAAAAGACATTTTAGTTGGAGGCGTTTCTCTAAGCCCCTTTGGCAATTGATTGTAAATTTTGTAAATTTTTGAAAAAGAGAATAGCTTGCCCGCAACATTCCCCACCAATGGTGGAGATATTGCAAAATGACCAGATCTAGTTCCAATTTCATGACTCTTTCTTATGGGATTCATATAGGCACCAGACCACTGGTTCAAATGGAAAACTTTTATGCAATAGCACATTCTCCGAAACCATAAAGGATGCAGTGATACAAACTGTAATCTAGTGGCGTATATAGTGCAGGAGATAGGACTAATTTGTTTCACAACTTTTCTTTGTACAGCTTCTATCTTATTAGACAAACCCTTTGTTAAGGGATTCCAAGTAGCGGCAGCATATTCTAGTATCGGTCTAATCCATATTATAAACATTTTAAATTTTATTTCATGCGATATAATATTTCTATTTATTAGTGCCCATCTGTTCTTGGCACTGCCTACTATCCTTTCAATATGTCTCTCAGCAGAAGCCGTACAATGAATAGTTATGCCTAAATCCTTAATTTCTTGCATAAGTTTAATCTCAAAAACATCATTAATCTCAGCATCATAAAAATAAACATAATTAAAATCTGTTCTGTTACCTATTTTTAAAGCTCTCGTCTTTTTACTGTTTATTCTCAGCCCTAGTGTTAACAAATATCTACTTAAATCATACAAATCTAGTGTCACATTATTTTTGGAGAATTCGACATTATTTGGATCAATTGGAAAGATTATTTTCAAATCATCAGCAAATTTGCAAACTCGACCGTTAGGGATCTTAGTTTCCAAATGTGCAAATACAATTTTAAATAAAATTGGCCCCAAACTTGATCCCTGTGGAACTCCACTTGTTACCCTTTTCGATTTAGATATCAAATCGTTTACTTGAATACTCATTCTTCGATTATATAAATAGTATCTAAGTAATCTAAAAATATTCGGATCAATATTCAATAAATTAATCGCATTCAAAATAGCATCAAAAGATATAGAGTCAAAAGCTTTTGAGATATCTATGAATACAATTAATGCATCTAACTTTTTCTCATCTAATGTAATTACATGTTTCCACATAGAGAGCATATTAGTAGTTGTCGACCTGCCTTTCGTAAAGCCATGTTGGCATATATCGAAATCAGCCGGCAGCATACGTTCTAAATGATCAAGTATCAATCGTTCTATTATCTTCAAAAACGAAGGGATAATAGAGATTAATCTGTAATCACTGGCACACGTTGGCTTACTTACTTTAGGCAGAGGTTTAGCTACTATTGTTAGTATATCGATTGGTAATATCCCATTCTTCAAAATTCTATTTATAAAATTGCAGAGCGCATTCATAAAATTTAAAGGTAATTGAAGTAGGTTATCAATCGATATACCAAGGTGATCTTTTTGTTTTTTTGATTTTATTTTTAACATTAATTCTATCAATGCATCACTGTCAATAACAAGTCCTAGATCCTGGTTTCCCGAAGGATCCGGTAGATCAATAAAATTGCTTTCCTTCTGTGGATTACACAACAAGTTGCCAAATACTTCATCCAATTCACAGAGAAATTCATAATCAGTTTTACCCACAGGTAATATAAGGTTTAATTTTTCCTTATATTTACCGTAGTCTGTGAGGAGTTTGTATCCTAGTCTAGGATTACTTTTCAGTTTGGCCAAAATAATTCTCTCTGATCTTTGACGGATTATCAGCAGTGATGAATTAATTTCTTTATCGATCATATCTAACCTCATTTTTTTAATACTATTGATAAGACTACATTTCATTATATTATCTCGTTTGATTCTTAGCTTACATAACTTCCTATTGATTCGCTTTGGTATAACATCCGTAAATGTAGATGCCCTAAATATATTAGATAATAAAAATGAAACAGAAGAAACAAATTCGTAATCGTTCATGATAAAAAACATTCATAATCAATTGATAAGCTTAATTCTCTAAAAAGATTCCAGTTGATTCTGGAACATTGCACGTGTGCATTTTCAAAATTAGGTTTCTGTGTTTTGCTACTCAAAAGGTTCCATTGTAAAATAATTTGTTTATGATCCAATTCTTTGAAGTAATTTACAACATCATAACTGTGCGAGTTCAACGCTTCAACTTCTAAATATACATGATCTAAGCATTCCGAACCTCTAGTTGGTTCCTTTATAATCTGCTTAAGATCATGATTAGAAAAAAGATTGATTATTTCACAGTCATGCACCTTATTAAAATCTCCTACCACAACAATATAGCCATGGAAGTCGAAAATAGATTGAAAGGAATTGGTAAACATTTGATCATCATGTAAATTAGCATACGGCGGTCTGTAAACCGCGGTTAAAATCAGGTTATCTATTTGTATAGTTAAAAAATCAATGACAGTATTATATTTGCTAGTATGTAACACTGTTGCATTTAATATCGATTTGCTATAAATAAGTACTCCTCCACCTCTTTTATCCAGTGATCTGTCTTTCCTAAATAGAGAATAATGAGGAATGTCAAATTCATAGTTTTCAATGTTCTTGTTCAGCCAGGTCTCAGATAAAATTATAAAGTCAAAATTGTTACTTATTATAAAATCACACAGCAAAAAAGTTTTATTCTTAACACTTCTACAATTAGCATAAAATAAAGTATATGAACAACCCAACTCATCTTTACAGTCTTCAATAGCTATTTAGAACTCAATATTTTTGCGGTGTGTAAGCATTCAGGTTATCAATG